>CM069441.1:127771834-127832201 GCA_035610835.1 Ophiura sarsii | reverse complement strand
TTTAGTCCCTAATTGGTAGAAGAAGAAATAAGTGTTTCCTTGTGTGATGTCAACGGCAACGCTATTTGTCGTCAAATTGGTTGCTGATTGACCGATCAGTGACACCGATATCATACGTAGCTCAAAATGTGATATCATATCCTGAAAAGCAATTCAGGGCACATTATATGATATTTAGCCTATTTTGTCCGGAATTGGTTGGAGAAGAAAAAAACACGATTAGGTTTTGCGATTTCAATGTGAACGTCATTGTCGTCAAATTGGTTGCGGATTGACCGATCAGTAACACCGATATCATACGTAACTCAAAATGTGATATCGTATCCTAAAAAGCAAATCAGGGCACATTATATGATAGTTTGTCTATTTAGTCCCTAATTGGTAGAAGAAGAAAAAAAGTTTTTCCTTGTGTGATGTCAACGGCAACGCTATTTGTCGTCAAATTGGTTGCTGATTGACCGATCAGTGACACCGATATCATACGTAGCTCAAAATGTGATATCATATCCTGAAAAGCAAATCAGGGCACATTATATGATATTTAGCCTATTTTGTCCGGAATTGGTTGGAGAAAAAAAATCATTGTGATTTCAACGCGAACATCCTTTATGTTGTCACGTTGGTTGCGGATTGACCGATCAGTATAACACCGATATCATACGTAACTCAAAATGTGATACGTATCCTAAAAAGCAAATCAGGGCACATGATATGATAGTTTGTCTATTTTGTCCGGAATTGGTTGAAGAAAAAAAAATCACGATTTGGATTTGCGATTTCAATGTGAACGTCATTGTCGTCAAATTGGTTGCGGATTGACCGATTTGTGACACCGATATCATATGTGGCTAAAATGTGATATCGTATCCTAAAAAGCAAATCAAGGCACATCATATGAAATTTTGTTTATTTTGTCCGCAATTGCTAGGAAAAAAACCTGTTTTCCCCCGGCGATTTCAACGTGAACGTCATTTATGTCGTCAAATTGGTCGCGGATTGACCGATTAGTGACACAGATATCATACACAGCTCAAAATGTGATATCATATCCTGAAAAGCAAATCAGGGCACATAATATGATATTTAGCCTATTTTTCCGGAATTGGTTGAAGAAAAACCCCAATTTTTGCGATTTCAATGTGAACATCATTTATGTCGTCAAATTGGTTGCGGATTGACCGATTAGTGACACTGATATCATACGTAGCTACAAATGTGATATCGTATCCTAAAAAGCAAATCAGGGCACATCATATGAAATTTTGATTATTTTGTCCGCAATTGCTAGGAAAAAACCATGTTTTTCCCGGCGATTTCAACGTGAACGTCATTTATGTCGTCAAATTGGTCGCGAATTGACCGATTAGTGACACAGATATCATACGCAGCTCAAAATATGATATCATATCCTGAAATGCAAATCAGGGCACATTATATGATAATTAGCAATTTTTTTCCGGAATTGGTTGAAGAAAAACCACAATTTTTGCGATTTCAATGTGAACGTCATTTATGTCGTCAAATTGGTTGCGGATTGATCGATTAGTGACACTGATATTATACGTAGCTACAAATGTGATATCGTATCCTAAAAAGCAAATCTGGGCACATTATATGATATTTTCTGGATGCATGATATGGGAATTGCTCACATAAAACTCTAATATGTTTCACACTTGTTACAAGCATTTCCCTTTTTAAAGGGGTTTTTTTACTGTATATTCTGTACATATAAAAAGCTATTTTTCTTGATAAAGGCAAGTATATCTTGCCGAAACGTCTTGTAATCTCTTTTTCTTCTTCGTATTTTCCTTTCCCTTTTGGTGTCTCCTTGTATATATTGTCCCCACCATTGCAGTTGGGTTAGTGATCTTTTACATATGCTACAATGATTTGAATAGCATTTATTTCATAGAGACATTTTTATAGATAATGCAATTTAAATTTGGATTATTATTCTCCTAATAAAAGTGAATTCACTATAAAATACCTATACCTACTAGCTATATTTGTTTCAATTTGCAATCCAAACCTCCAGTGGCGTGCGCAGGATATTGTGACTGGGGGGGGGGGGGGGGGGGCGGGGGTGGGGGGGGGGGGGGGGGGCACTGAAATAAATGAAATTCCCCCGACTCAGATTCTTCTCAATTCCCCCGATGTACCAAAAAATAGTAAAATGGTAGCCCCAATCATACAGTTACAAAATCGCACAGTAAAAAAGACAGCACAGTAAATAACTAATGGACAGTTATGAGCGTTTTCATCATTTTTTTCTATAACATTTCGGGTACCCGAAATATTTTTCGGGTGGGTACCCGGGTACCCGACTCCCGCCCCCTAAAAAAATAAAAAAAATAAAAAAATATTTTTTTTAAAATAAAAACAAAACAAAACCATTTTTAAAAAAAAAATTATTATTATTTTTTTTTTTCTTAAGTCAAAAACAGGACCTTATAGGGGTCGTATTTGACTCTTAATAACCAACATAATACCTCTTAACCCACACCATTAGGGATAATAACTCCTAAATTAAGATCTTATACTAAATTATTTAATTAATTCTTATCAAAAGTATGATTTTTTCAACACTGAAAATGAAAGTGTACATTAACATACAGGTTTAGCTGTCTTAACAGTGTGCTCCAGGAATGGCAAATCTACCTTATTTTTTGTTGATTAATGTAGATTTGCCATTCCTGGTTCACCCTGTAATACATGTACAACTAATTACATTAACATACAGGTTTAGTTGTCTTAACAGTGTGCCCCAGGAATGGCAAATCTACCTTATTTTGTTGTTGATTAACCCTAACCTCCTAAGTCACATTTTGAAGAAACTTTTTTTCAACGACAAAAACGCGGACAAAAAAGAGTGGCGCTGCCACCGGGGCTCGAACCCACAACCTCTCGGTTGCCAGACGAACGCTCTACCAGTGCGCCACGGGGCCAACCATACTCGGGCCAGTGTATTGGCCCGACTATGTAGCCTGGGGCCATTATTTCATCGAAAAAGTGCCACGCCAGCTAACACAGACAGAATTTACCGTGCACATTTGCGGCATTGAGGATGGTTAGGGTTAATGTAGATTGCCCCAGGAATGGCAAATCTACCTTATTTTTGTTGTTGATTAATGTAGATTTGCCATTCCTGGTTCACCCTGTAATACATGTACATCTAAACCTGTATGTAATTATAATGTACACTTTCATTTCCTGCATCTCCACCTAATTTAATTAAGATATTGTTGATTTTGAAATAAATAAGAATGAAGATCGTAGGTAAGGAGTTATTATCCCTCATGGTGTGGGTCAAGGGGTATTATGTGGGTTATTACGGGTCAAATACGAGTCGTGTAAGGTCCTGTTTTTACTTAGAAAAAATAAATGTAAAAAAAATAAATGTTAAAAAAAATCGGGTATCCGGGTACCAAATTTGGCACCCGGGACTGGAAATTTCGGGCGGGTCTCGATTACCCGGGACTCGCTCCCAACCTTAAAACCTGGTGCATAAATTTTTCGACTACATGTACAAATTTGACGACTATTTGTCTATTTGGATAAGGCCTACACCCACTCCCACACAAAAAACACTCGAGCGACGGCCCAGCCCCCGACTGGCAGTAGTTTCCCCCGACTGATCATTTCCCCCCGACTGATAGACCAAACTGGGGGCCTAGCCCCCCCCCCCCCCCCCCCCCCCCCCCCCCCCCCCTTTGCGTACGCCACTGCAAACCTGTTTAATCGTCGATGTTTCGATATATACATTTGAATCTAATGACTGGTAGCGCGCCAAAGCTTTGTTTCTTTTGATAACCTTTTTACGTTTATTTTGTAACCAACAGTTCCGTTCTGTTGAATTTACCATTCTATGGAATAATATTCCTCATGGTGTGTTTCGAAGGATTAATTCTTTACGCATTTTATCATGGTAAGTTGTTTTACACGCATTTAAGTGATATGTAAATCAAGTGGCGTGACGCTACCAATGTAGTTTCATACTTTCTCCGGATCCAGATGGTTTGTCACCGTATTGCATTAATAATTTATATTATGGCATGTTCTGGCACTATCAATGTAGCCTAGCCAAAGAGTGAACCGCGTCCCCAAATATTTCAACCCAGCGGGTAAGATAGCTGTTGCTGATCGTTGGATGTGATAAGGGACGCATCGTTAGACTTCAGGGAGGGGGGGGGGGGGGTCACTTGTGACGTAAATTACGTCACAAGTAACGTAATTTACAACAATTGGCCTCGCTTTCGTTATGATTAGTGACGTCACATCAAGTATGTCTCCCCCTGATCGCCGTATGTGTGACAAGGGTATAACAGTAATACCTATATAGGGATTTTTTTAATTTTTTTAAGTTTAGAACCGCAAAAATGCTTATGCTTATAAAATATAAACCCTCTAATGGATTGATTTCAAAAAGCAGGTTGAAAAAAGGAAAATTGCTCTCATGTAAATAGTAACTTTCGGTCACATGCCTAATTCTCCTTATAATAAAATAGTTTGTCTTGTATCTTATGATGACGTGCATGGATGTTTTTCTTTTCCTATAGGTGAAAGATCTTCTACTTACTCAAATGCTACATATAATTCAGGTAAACTTATTTGGAACAGTATATATAATTATATTTTTAATTATTGTTATATATAATTATATTTTTAATTATTGTTATATATAATTTTATAGTGAAATTTTAATTTCACTATATACACATTCATTATTTGTTTAAACTTTTTAAAATTGTAGTAAATATTAGATACCATATATGAACAGAAACTTAACTATGTAGTTATTCGATATTGCGTTCAAATTTCTTCTTGTTTTTTCCTCACTGATGAATAATATCTGGATTTAAGCGTCTTTTTATGGCGCCAATGTTACGGAGTTTGCCGGAAGCAGACAACCACCGAATTACACGTCACCTGATCAGGTAGGATTCTACAAGGATAACAATCTGTTTATTTTAATTTTATTTATTCTTAATTTCAACATCATATCAAGGCTTCCTTGAACAGCAGCAAATATATAAAGGGCATAAATGCTTACTGGTTGGCGCGAATTTCGTATGCGAGTCCATTTTATTCGTGGATGTTTAATAAATAGAATTATAAGTTGAAATTATTTTACCTGTTCATAGTACAAAAGCAACCATCGTTCGAAATAAACTATAGGTGTGGGCTTGTGTAAAATCAGTCGCTGGTAAAATAGAGAAAAAACATTAACAGTGAACATGGGTGAAAGTGGGAATCCAGGGACACCAGTTATACTAACCACGAGTATGTTAAATTTGTGATTGATATTGAGTGTCGTCTGCGACACGTTTATTTCAGGTCTTGATCTACTTCATCAGTCAAGAGTTTGGTCATATTCCTGGATACCAGGGACTTTTCATAGCATGTATATTTGCTGGTTCTTTAAGGTAATTCATATGTTAAGTAACCATATTTGATGCATGATGCTTGCCCCAACCACCAGGCATCTGAGCAGTGCGTAATATAGCTAGTAGACAAGCGCAAAACACGATCTACATCGTTCGTCCTATAAACAGGGTTATTGGTCTTGGACATGCTATGGAGTGGCCTGCTCGCTCTCTAGACCTTACACCATTAGCCTTTTTCTTTGGGGTTATGTTAAGTCTCAAGTCTTCCAGACACCACCAACTAATCTCCTAGATCAAAGAAACTGCATTACCAACGCTGTTTAGGGAATAAGGCGCACACTGATGACACGTCGAGTAGTGCTTCTCATGCAGAAATGTGCTCGTCGATGCGTCTCGAAACAAGGACAGCATTTTCAGGGTCGAGCTGCACCATAATGTCACCATCACAAACTAACAATGAATGATTCATACAAAAGAATTCCTACCTTTACTGGACTACTTCATTTGTTCATCTTTTGAATAATGTACCATACTTATATGTTGTTACTTACATTTAACATGTTTAAAGGTATATTATGTGATCTTTCCAGGGAACGCCCTCAACATAAAAAAAAAAATTAAAGCAGATTTTCTTGCAGATTTACATTTCTGATCATAAATCAGTACACACATTCCAAGTTACAGGGCGATACGATTCTTAATTACTTCAAAATCATGGTTTTAGAGTGAAGTTTTGAGGTAATTAGGAATCGTATCGCTCTGTAACTTGGAATGTACGTAGGCCTACGATTTATGATCAGAAATGTAAATCTGCAAGAAAATCTACTTTCTAAAAAAAATCATGAATAGAGGGCGCTCTCTGGAAAAGATCACATAATATGCCTTTAAGAGAGAAAGAGGGGAGGGGATTTGCCTCAACAGACTTTGTAATTTGGATTTTCAAGCTGTGTTATTAACTATCAAATAATATACTAACTTATTGCAAATGTGCTCAGTTTTTATATGATATGATACTGAAATAGCAGTTGTAGCCAGATTTTATCTTTAACATGACATATTCTTCTCAGAATTATGAGTTTGTTTCCCATTATTTAAGTACAATGGGTTATTAAAGTGTCTTGCTAATACTGACCTGACAAGAAAATCAGGAATACAGGATAAACAATGTAAAACGTGTTTTGCACTTCCTTACTTATATCCTAAGTATCTCCGTCAATTTATAATCGATATTGCTGTAATTTTACTATTGTACCATACTATTTGATAGCCAAGAAGTAGCTTAACAGAATATCTAAGTTTCAGGGCGATATGTGATTTGCCGTAATCGCACCGCTCTTGGCAAAAAGTGTTGCGGTTTTTTTGATACACCCTGTATCTAAATCTAATCTAAATTGATACTTAATAAAATTGCTTAAAGCAACAGCTAATTGAGAAAAACAAAATGGCGAATGATGAAACAGACATAATGAACTTAACCCTAACCCCGAGGCACCTTTTCTAATGATTCTTTTTGCGCGGCCAAATAGCGAGGGGAAAAAATGCCCCACTCCCCCGGGGCTCGCAACCCGGACCCCTGGGTTCAGAGGCAGACGATCTACCGCTAGGCCACTGGGGGAAACCATACATGGCGGAGTATATTCCGCCCTGTATATACCCTGGGGCCATACTGATACCCATTTCTTTGGGTGGTCAAATATATCTCCTATTTTGTTATCCCACCATTTAACATTTAAAGAAAGCCATATCAATAATTTTGTTATAATAGACAAGCGCCCTCTTTTGCAATATTAAGATATTTCAGAATGTTCATACAATTGTTATATTTATGGATTCTACTCACTTGTTCAAGACTTTAAATTTTCTATGGTTTTGAAGGAAATCCTACATTTTAAAACAAAATTGTAATTAACATACTTACATATTTGTTTATCTGCTTTTATTTCACAGCACTGTATCGTCTGGATTAAATGGCCTTAGTGCCGTAACTTTAATTGACGTCATTCGGCCATTCAGAAAGTGGCGGCAGAAAGATCTCACTTTGGTGAACGCAAGAGATCTAGAAGAACGAGATACCAGAATCAGTAAATTTCTTAGTAAGTGGAAATCTTCATTCATTGACATTTTGTTAAACTTAATTATTGACCGAAAATGTCACTACGACGTCCTCGCATTCCCACGATGAAAAAATAATTTAGTGGAGATTTGATAAGTTCGACCAATGTAGCTTGGTGCAATCATCAATCATAATCTAATGTTTGGCATTTCACAAGTTTGACACACCAAAATGATTGTTTCCTCCATCATTTTGCATTAATTTGAGCAAACGCAACTTATTCTCCTGTAAAATATAAATTAAGTTCAATTCAGTCATTTGATTAATTAGCGAGTTTATTTTGTACCGATTTATGTTGATTTTAATTCTTTTTGTAGCTGCTTTCTATGGAGTGATCGGTCTCGGTCTTGCATTTCTGGCTAGTAAACTGGGAACACTCTTGAAAATAACATTCTCTGCCTTAGGTGCCTTGGGTGGTCCACTGGTCGCCGTATTTCTACTCGGTATGATATGGACTAGGACAAATGCACGGTAAGAATTTACTTTGTGTTGGTTTCCTTCTATTTTCTCAGAATTATCTGATTTATACGCTTTTGAGCGAGAAAATACATTAGGATGTGTTTGAAATTACTCACAAACCATTCAAGATGATCAATTTTCTTTGTTTTTCACAGAGGTGCACTCGTCGGTGTCACAGTAGGAGCGATACTAGGACTAGTTATGTGTATTGGAAATTTTAGTCACCAAGATAACCTTGACGACTCGTTTGTCTTATATCAGGTACCGTATTTTTATAATTTGATTTGAGTTTTAGCATGAATGACATGTTCTTAAATATTATAATTAACTGCGCCAATTAGCCCGAAAATCTTCGAGGTAATGAGAAAATGTTGTGGACATGGCTCTAGCACAAGGGAGGAATAGATTAGGTCCTATTTCACACGCTAATCCCTGTCAATCACCCGCCGGAAAAAATCACGTGGGGCATTTTGAGCAATGGCTAACTGTTACAACCCCATGTCACTTTGCCGATAGCATTCTTTCCTCCTAAAGATACATTGCCATACCACATGCATCTTGGTATGTCGTTATCGACATGTTTCATGTTTCGAGTGCATTATTTGGGCATTGATCATGTTGATAGACGATACGTACGTGTTACACAAGAACTAGCATACAATGTATATGTACTTTGTAGACAATTATATACACAATTTACGAGTCTAAATGAACAGATATATAAAGCTTCTTTCCAAACAGAGAGATCTGGCAGCCGGCATTTAGAGCATGGTCAGGCAACGATACCCTTTCGAGCGACTAGCACGACGTCAAACATACGGTGTTGGAACTTGGAAAGCTGCTTAATCTTAGGGCAGTTAATGGTTTTGAAGAATGTTATTGCTAATACCTTATCTGTGACAGGTTGCAGGCTGGTATGATGATCCTTTGACTGAGCGGTACCAGTCATTCACTACAATAACTTGGAGTGTCTTCTTTTGGATATTGTCGAGGATTGTTTTTTCTCAAGTTACTTTATTAGATGATTTACGAGGGTCATTCAATAAGTTCTACCTCCTACCTCATAACTTAGCTATTATACAAGCCAGTCGTATGAAATAGTCCACAATTGAAGCGTTGAATCTCAGCTACAAAATCATAGTAGATTGGTCTCAATACTCATTGTACTTTTCTGGATATGCAGTAAAAACCAAACTTCCATTTAGTGCGACGGAAACGGGTATAAAACAGCAAAATTTCTCCCAAGTGCTTTTAATTTGGCCAATTCCAAGAGACAAAATGTACCTATCGGTCAATTACAATCATTCTAAGTTACAAATATCTCTTGAACAGACTGTAAACAATACTAGTGACTGATTTCTTGGCGGAAAAAGCCCTCGAATTAGCCAGAACCAGACCAGGACAGCCATCAATTTTAACCCTACCCTAGAGAACCGCTGCAAAAGTCATAATAGCTTTTCACAGGAACTAAGAGATCTTCATTATACAGGACTAAATGGATAAATTTCAAGTCTCTCGAAGATATATTTTTCTATCACTGACTATCTGATTAACTATTCTGAATGTTGCATATAAAGAAAACTGATAAAGTTACTATCATGTTAAGATTTAACATTCGAGGCAACACTGTGGCTTGACTTGTAACAACGAACATTTGACTGAATATCAGTATTCCAGTATGCTATTAAATGGCGTGTCAATACATTCGAGTTGATATTATACTATTTGCAAGCTACAAAGGGTAATTTTGCCTACAATCTGATTTATACATGTTAGTATAGCATTATAATCAGAAATCTTCCATTGTTTTCTATGTTCAGTATTTAAATCGGGCGGTTATACCTAATCATACAATACGGAGAGAAAACGAAAAAACATGTATTTATCTTTGGGGTAATTTCCCGTGTCCGTTGCCCAAAATCTCTCTCTGGCTTTGATTGCATCATGACAAAAGTAAAATAGGTATCAATTAGCATTTACTATGTATGTGTAGCTATGATTCAGAGCTATAATCATGACAAATGTCATGAGGCTGACATTTGTATTAGCGATGTTATGAGTGAGGAGGTAGAACTTATTGAATGACCCTCGTATTATGGGTGTTCAAATCTATCATAATTTTGAGGCGAACCCTGTTAGCATGGTTTGGTATAAAGAACAACTGTGTGGCAATTGATTAAGTTTCACAGTTTCATTACATTGTACATTTGTTTAAAACCTTATGCATCTGCTTGCTTCAATGATCAGGTATCGTTTTACTGGTACGGACTCTTCACCCTTTTAACAACCGTGGCCTTTGCGGTACCCGCTAGTGAGATAGTACGATATTTTTCACCTGAGGAGAGGCTGAAATTCATAGACCCCGTATTACTTCTGCCTTGCCTAAGGTAAAATTGCATTTTAATTGTTCACTTTATGCTAAATGCCGGGGCTAAATGTGTACCTTTGACAGATTGTATGTAGACTTATAGGGCTGTCACACCTACGGCGATCAGGCCTTGCGCTGGCATTGCACTTAAAAAAGTATCAGCAAGTATCACAGCGCCAAGCTAAACGCGTCAAGGTCTCCAAGATAGAATGCATTGGTGACGCAGTGGACACGGGATAGGACGGGAGAGGGTCCACATGGTCGCCTTTGAGCGCCAGACAGAGCGCCGCGCTTGTTCTCCCTCTGCTGCGATCGAGCCAGCGCTTGCATTGTGCGAAAAAGTATCAACATATGAATAAGATGCAGGAAGAGACCGGGAAAATGTCCACAATTGTCAAATCTTTAAAACAAGGTAGCACCTATCCCGCTTCATTGCGCTTTCGACCCTTTGCGTTTCTACTTTCAATTCTCACTTGGATAAATATCATTTAACAGGTGCTTGGAATTGTACTCCATCCACGCTTGAAATAATGACCCTACAATCGACCTATTCGCCCTTTGCACGGTCCGCTATTTGTGAGGAGAGAGCCTCGTACTAGTATTATTCATGTACAGGGTGAGTCAAAAAGACTGCAATAGTGGAAAGAAGCCATTTTGTTTTCAAAACCAAAATGAATTTTAAAACTTTTTAAACGTTGCAAGAATGATGTATTTAATCCTAACTTTGTGTGAAAAAATGAAGTCGATCGCATTTTTCGTTTGTCTTTGGTGACCCTCTTTGCTGCACAACCACATTTACCTGTTTGTCCACGAGCACAGTGATTTTCATTTGAAATGGCACACATTGCATTTTCATATTTGAATATCCCGCCCCCCCAAAAAAATGGAAAATGTCAGTTTTTTATTAAGATTTAGAACATTATACGCTTTCACAGCATGGGTATGATTATAATTGATTATGCTAACTCACATGTAAACAAGAAAGGATGCATCAAATTCCAATAACATCACAAATGAACTCAAGTTTCCAAATTCGAATGGGAGACACGTTTTGTGATCTGATGCATATTTTGGGTATCTCGTGGGCAAACGTGTGAAATGGGTGTACTGGTCAAAAGGTTCACCAAAGGCAAACGGAAAATGATATTGACTTCATTTTTTCACACAAAGTTAGGATTAAATACATCATTCTTGCAACGTTTAAAAAAAAGTAAAATTCGTTTTGGTTTTGAAAACAAAATGGCTTCTTTCCACTATTGCAGTCTTTTTGACTCACCCTGTACATCGACTCTCTCTACACACTGTGACTGGTCATGCAGTGAGACATTGTGCAATGATGCAATCTGATTTCATTTAGGAGGCTCTCCTCGCACCGGGCGGATCTGTCCATCGACCCTCCAAAGAGCTTATAATAAACGGAGCCACATGCGTGCTCAGTCATGTTTTCGGGGCTTGACTAGTGAACAATTGAACAACATAGAAAGCATGGCAAAACCAAAAGGCAAGGATTAAGCACCCAAGGGCAGAGGGAGGGGAAGAGGAAGGCAGTCTGCTTCACATCCCACTTGTCCTACGCCATGTGCGCAGAGAACGAAATTTTAGTTCTTACTGCGATCTCAAGTAGCTGCTGTGACCTCAAGTAGCTTATGGCCTGTATGCATCCTTGCTACGTCAACGGAAAGCTCACGTCACTCGCTTTGCGCTGCCACAGCAACACTGCTGAGTCATTACAGCGCTGGTCAGAACGCCGAAACTCCGCGCTTCTACCCTCTCCCATCCTAGCCAGTGCCCACTGTGTCACCAATGCGTTCTTGGAGACCTTGATGCGTTTAGCTTGGCGTTTTGATTATCTTTCAGCGCAATGCAAGCGTGGGTCTGATAGCAGTATGATCGCAGAAGAACGTGAAAGGGTTTTAGTGACCTTGATTTAAAAATGCGTTTTATTCATATTTTGATACTTTTCAGTGTAATGCGATCGCTGGCCTGATCGCCGTAGGTGCAACAGGTCAATACACATATTTTCCTTTAGAGAATTAATAAGTTTTCCTATGAAAATGTTATATATATGTTACATGTTACTGTTACTTTTCATCCTGTTTGAGCATTGCCATATTTCCCCGGTAACAAGAACTAGCGAGTGGTGTCCAATACACCATCGACGGTAAAAGTATCGTCTATGAATACACTCTGCACATAAAGAAAACACCCATTTCATACATGTAACGCTAAATATGGTAAAAATGTCGTTATTACATTTATGTAGCTATATTGTAATTGATACTTCGCTGGCTATCAACGATAGTAAATCGTTCAAGATTGAAAACCGTTTACGTTTATGAAAACCTTTCATGGCCACCTTTTAAAACATGTAGCATCCATTTCGTCAGTAATAAAACTTATTCAACTCCATTTAGTCAGAATGTCATTTTATTATATCTTAATTGCACAATATTTCTATTTGTCATTATCTTCACGATGTGATATCACATGGGATTTACGGGCGTAGTAAATGATTGATCCTGACTTACAATCTTAAGTTTTCAAATAACATAACATTATACTGAGCTATAATAGAAACATGTCACTTCTTTGCAAAGATGAAATTGAAATTCTAAGCACATGTCTATATTATCAAGAATGTGTAGCCTTCTGCTGCTTTGTGATTGATTGTTAACTAAAAACGTTCTTAACAAAAAGGTGTTTAATTTATGTCCTTGCAAAGAAGTGATAAGTTTATTTTGCAACATTTCTGTATTTTTACAGGCCGAATGAGCATCAAACGGCGGGGAAAGAAGAACACAACCTCGACGTTCTGCTGAAGGAATCTGATGTCGGAGCCGAAGAAGACAAGGCGATATAATCCAAATCAAACTGACTGTATAGTGTACGATAAGATATTGATCGGTGCTATTTGTACAGGATTAATTAAACACATTTACGTTCCAGTCTCACCTAATATTATTAATTGTAAAAGCTGAATTATGTATCAATATAACTATAAGGCATTTCAGATGAAACATTGTTTTTCAAATGATTTAGAACATGCTAGACTTCACCTTGCATTCTTGTAATTGTCAATATCAAGTTATCAAATGACGAGAAAGTGATATTGTGGTTTTGTTCTTTCAAATTTATTTTCATTCGTCATTTACACATTTTGCATCGCATGATTATACATATTCACAAATTCAGAAATTAATCCATGTTTGCATCCCATAACCACATAATACATTATATTTATAACAAATAGATTTTTTAAAGATTGGTACATTCAAAACATCTATAATTGTAAAATCTCCTATATTCAAAACAGGCATATCACCTATAATTCAATTTCTTCTACTTTGTAAAACACATTTCATAAACTGAATGGTTTGCTAGTTTTCAACTTTTTTTAAATCATTTCTTTTAAAATCATTTCTTGTGTTCAATTCTTTTAAACAAATATATCAAAATCGGATGTTTTAGAGCTTAAAATTTGCATTTGGGACTTACGTATTTCTCACATTCTTTTAAGTAATATTTCAAATAAAGAAAATAATTTATCGAAGCTCAATATGTTTTTTCTATGTTTTCTATGCTTTTCAAACTGGATTGGAGTTGGATAACCAACTCCAGTCTAAGTGTCCTTTCTTTTCATTTCTGCATGTTAAATAACAGCTCTTGCACATGGCCGGTATTAATTAGTCACATGTTATATCTCGAAATTTCATATTATACACTTCAATTTTGAAGCGAAATGTTAGAAAAGGGATATCCATATAGGCAATCATATATATACGAGGGGGTATCAAAAAGTTCTTGAAATCACCAAGAAATGAAGGAGCCAGAAACTTTTTTTTGATATGTGACCCTTTAGACATCTTTAAAAAGTCACTGTGCAAAGTCACACATTTCTCCCACTTTTTATTATCTGTCCACAGACCGCCATTGTAGAGATCCTCGGATTGACCGCCATTGATTAAGAAGAATAAAATCCATGAGCTTACCACGAAACTTAATTCACTTGAGATATCATTGGCTGACAACCCATCAGAAATTACATTGGCCAATATTCAGGTTGTAAGGAATGAGTTGGAAGAGTTGGACTCGAAAATTATTGATGGTATTATTGTTCGTTCTAGAATCAAATGGTCTGAAAAAGGGGAGAAGAGTAATAAATATTTTTTGAGTCTGGAGAAGAGAAACTGCAAGAAGAAACAATGCAAGAAATTAATTTTGGGGATGATGGCATTAAGGTTAATAATCCTAATGAAATTCTAAATGCACAATGTGAGTACTATAAGAACATTTATGAATCCAAAGTTGACAAGGATGCAAGTTCCAATAATATTTTTCTGCAGGGTAATGTAACACCCACACTTGATAATGATGATATGTTAAAATGTGAAGGTAATGTCACTCAGATGGAATTGATTAATGTTCTTAACAAAATGCCTAAGAATAAAAGCCCAGGTAACGATGGACTTTCTTGTGAATGGTATTTACAATTCTGGAATAAAATTGGTGTTTTCTTGGTTAAAGTACTCAACAGAGGTTTAGGAAGAGGTCAAAATGTCATCCTCTCAAAGACAAGCTGTTATTACATTAATTGAGAAAGAGGGTAAGGATAGATGTAATTTAAAGAACTGGAGACCTATTTCATTGCTGAATGTTGACTATAAAATGGTGTCAAAAGCTCTCGCAATGAGAGTTGAGAGTGTTATTCATAAATTAATTAATATTGACCAAAGTGGTTTTGTCAAGGGCAGAAACATTGCAGAATCTGTTCGAACTATTCAAGATATTATTGATTACACTAAATATAAGAATATCCCCGGTTTATTGCTCTTTTTAGATTTTGAGAAGGCCTTCGACTCGCTTGAGTGGAACTTCCTTTTTGCAGCCCTTAAACACTTAAATTTTGGTCCTGATTTCGTTAATCATGTGAAAGCATTGTATAGTAATATAAGTAGCTGTATTTTGAATAATGGCCTAACCTCTAAATATTTTTCTGTACATAGAGGGGTGAGGCAGGGCGATCCGCTGAGTTCTTTTTTAATTTATTTTAGCGATAGAACTCCTATCAAACTCAATTCGTGGTAACCCATTAATCTCTGGTATTTTAATTAACAACACTGAATTGAAATTAATCCAATATGCTGACGACACAACATGCGTTATGGATGGGGTTGACTCTGCAAATACACTCTTGAAGCTTCTTGATTCTTTTACCAATGTTTCTGGCTTAAAATTGAATGTCAGTAAATCAAAGGGCCTATGGATTGGTTCAAAGAGGATGAGTATAGACAAGCCGCTAAACATTGATTGGCCAACAAAACCGATAAAGGTCTTGGGTGTATTTTTCTCATATGATGAAAAGGCAGCTGAGGACATGAATTTTGGCCCAAAATTAAAGCAGGTGAAAACCATTCTTAATATATGGAAATGTAGAAGGTTAACCATTGCTGGTAAAATTATTTTGATCAAGACTTTTGCTCTCTCCAAGTTTATATATTTGGCCTCCGTTTGTCATATTCCAGATTATATAATACAGCAAATAGATCAAATCATATATGAATTTCTGTGGAAAGGTGGTAAAGGTCTTATAAAGAGGCGTACGCTTATTGGTGATATTGATGAAGGTGGTTTAAAAATGATCGATGTGAAATCAATATTCAAGGCTCAAAAGATTAAGTGGGTAAATACATACCTTAACACTTCAGCTGCATGGAAATCAATTCTGAATGAGTATATCGCCAGGGGTACGTCACTGAGCTTGCCGATCGGTTCCACTTTTAAATTGAACTTAGTCAGCATAGAATTGGGGGCGCTATACCGATCAGGCGTGATGATTGTAGCAGACGACGCAACGATGGCCACGCGTCTCTCAGACGACCCAATTTGGCAACGGGAGTGCACCATTTTGAATTATTTTTAACAGTCATCGCCCGGTTAACGATAAAAATCCTTTTAATTATGATGTATTTGTCAAAATGATAGTTTAAAATTCGCGATTACGTGTTATTCACTACGAATTCAAAATTTAGGTTTCACGTGGCCACCGTCGTCTGCAGCGCCCCCAAACCTATGCTGACTAACATGCCGTTTAACCTGCCGTTAAACCTGGTTAAACATTGTTAAACGCGTTAAACGCCGGTCACCGACACATTCCGGACGATAACCATAATTTATTCAAATATGCAAAAGGGTCCGTTTTCGCTACGTACGTTAGTATACGACTTTCCTATCCCAAAGTTAATAGTATCCCTGATATCGCTCCATTTGGTGGAGAGTTAATATTCCATTGTAATATTCATCCAACTCAAATTCATAAATTTGGAATAATATTCCAATATTTTATAAGGATATGCTGAAGTCGTATGTTGATTTTATTATGCCTGACAAAAATGGTCATCTTCAACAATGTGTATGGAATAACCAGAGAGATGTCCTATTACACCTCCCTGGAATAACCAATATATTTGTATCAATCATAAGCCTTTTTACTATAAGCATTTTTCCGGTTGTGGTATGAATATGATCTCTGATTTATATAATACAAATGGTAAAATTATTCCCTTTGATGTTTGGACTAAACGAGGGGTTGCTAATAAATATTACATGAATTGGAGAAGCATTGTTGATGCTATTCCAGCTTCTTGAAAGCAAGTTTTTAAAATTGGCTTTATACGGGACCTTTGTAAAAAAAAAGGTTTCATATTGACGCACGAGAATAATGAGTCTCACATTGACAATATGACATCCAAAATCATCTATCGTATTCTAGTCCAGAGAATTCAGGAACCTCCTACATCCCAGGTGAAATACAAAAATGAGCTTAATGTGTTTGACAATGAATGGAGTAGTATTTACCTTATGCCGTTTAAGGCATGTCATGATGTTAGGACAAGAATTTTCCAATACAAGATTAATTTGAATTGCTTAATGACTAATAGTAGATTATTTAAGATGAAAATTGTTGATAATGTGAATTGTACTTTATGCAGTAACTTCCCCGAGACTTTAAAGCATATTTTTGGGGATTGTGCTCATGCCATTAACATCTGGGACGAATTTAAAATATGGTTTGATTTCAACATGAATTTTAATATTGTTCTTGATTACAAGAAAATACTGGTTGGCATTGGCAAAGGAGGAGACTGTAGTGCATTAATTAACTTATGCCTAATACTTATCAAAAAGGTTATCTATGATAGCAGATATCAAAATCGAATACCTTCAATTCTTGCATTTAAATATTTAATTAAATTTCATTATAAACTTGAGAAACAGATCTCTACCAGCAACAACACAATGTATAAATTCATTGATAAATGGACAAAATTAGAAAAGTTTTGTGAGGAGTAAAAAATTGTATATAAGCTTTACTTTATACTTAATGATGTGCTTATTCATGTAACCCAGGTGTGTATACTGTATGTTGTTATCTTTCTATTACCGTATTGTAACTTTACTGTGATTTGTTTATATGTTTTTTGAGCGAAATAAAAACAGAAAAGAGAAAAAAAATTAACACCAAATTCACAGGATATGAAGTTTCCATCATTGTCAACAATTCTGTCTGAGAAAAAATTAACATTTATCTTTACTTTAAACAAAAAGCCCAAATCTGTCTTAATTTAGCTTAATTAATGACCAAACTCGTTGAAATTATTAAGTAGTACTATGTATCCAAACCATACGTGCAAGGTATCAAAAAGGTAAAGATGTGCCCAAACCAATGGTCTGAGCAGATAATTCAATATCCTTTTAGTATTTAAAATATTATCCTCCAAACATGTGGTATATTTTTAAAAACCACAAATGGTGTTTTTGTATTTTGCTCATGAATTTAACATGCAATAAACACTATAATCACAGAGAAAGATGTTTATGGTTAGCCACACAAATCTGTTAAGCCATTCATTAACATGTTTGCTGTGTAATTAATTGATGCGCATAATTAATCAATTAATTAAGCCTTAAATGGAATAATTTTGAACCACTTTTTATATACCCAATTAAGTTATGTTAGGTTTCAAATTAATCCTTAAATCATGCTTAATAAAATGGCCATATTTCTCAATTTCATTTGTCTTTTTCTGTAATATTAATCAAACTTTAGATACATTCATTTTGCAACTTTTCTTACAATAACAATGTATTTCATACAATTGTACAACTGTGCACGGACTTGGCAAAATTATATTAATATTTGTCCAGCCATGCACGCAAACAATAGAACCAATCTTCAAGGACATGCTCACGCTAAGGGACCAATGTTTTGAAATCCGCGCTACAAAAAACTTGAAATGCCATTCAGCAGTGTGCAGTCAAGGGTTTTAAGCATAATGGTGTATGTTACTTTAGGTGACCGTGTGCTGACATGCAAGCCTGTATATACAGGTACGACCATAAAGGCCTGAAGTAAGTCTAAATAGTCAAGGCCATAAAAGCAAGTAGCCAGTAGCTGGTTGGATTAGCGTGTATGGATAATCAAGTATTGATCAATCCGAAATCAGGTTTAATAAGAAATGTAACAATGCTGATAATCATACAAAGCCAACATAGAGAACTTAAAACAAAGCTATTTTGATTATATGATACACATACTTAGGATTGAAATTGTCATGGTTGTGCAACACTCAGGAGGCACTATATTTATAATTCAATATTTGGTAATTTATGCTCTGTTGAACTGTAGCACGATGAGAGACCAGGTACTAAATCTGGTTGCCCGGCAGTAAGCTTAGCGGCACCATAAGGGCATGTGCTTTTAAAAATGGCGCTCAGTGATGAGTATTTTTTGTAAACCTGTGTCATGATAACCACGATATCAGCATTGACATTTTCAACTTAATAATAAACAGTGTGAGTAAAAAAAATGTACCCAAAGTAAAATAAATATTTAGAATATTTCTTACCAGAACATAAAGGCAACCATTGATTGAATGACCAATGATTGAATCAATAGCTGCATTTATTTACTGTTATCAGCATAAGGAATCACAACATTTCATGGTACCGTTATCCAGTTATGATTATTTTGGTAAAGGTACTGCATTTTTGAAACCGAACAAAATATGAGTGTTGTACTCAATGACGCATGACATTTATGAATATGTGGGTACATGCATGAGAAACAAAAGATAATTAATAAGACGAAACAAATTTTCCTCAGATTTTATTTTTATACATTAATTGCAAAATATTGACAAAAGAATGTCATTCGTGAATTCAGCAAAGCAAAGATAAAATCGGATGATCGGAAAAGAATAGTGAAATTCAAAAGAGCTTAGATACATATCACAAATCTTGTTCGAATTTTAAAATGTACACGTTCATCTAAATGCGAAGTAGATTTTAAGGTATTCCCACAATGCATTGCGCGAACGCCAGCCAACTAAGCTTTTTCACAAGATGCATTGGAAAAAGGAACACTGATAACTAATTTATTCATTGATGTTAACTAGAACCTAAGATTAGGCATGGCACAATGCACACACACAGAGTCTGCCACACAACAACATGAAGGGGTGTGTTGCAAAAGGGCCTACATCCACTTCTACCTGTTACTCATTTTGCATTATTGAATGGATGGCTATTCATATGTGGAATGTGGTTCCTCAATTGGCGTGCATGGATGCACTAATCCAAGTCATGAAGACAGCCATACAAATATTTGATTAATTCAATTAATACAGACGTAAGCCCTTTTGCAAAAGGCTCTTCATATTATAATGTATGCAGCTCCACTTTGAAAAACACCCTATATAAAATTGATTATCCTCACATTGGGCACTCCCTATATGGTAGACATGACCTTGAACTATATAACCTTGATTCAGGTATAAATATCTATCATCTGGCAAATTTTCGAAATTTGCTCTTAGCTTGTATATTCGGCCGATTTAAATTTAACCTAAACTGAGATATTGTACTAAACACTTCAGTTCATTTAGTGATATGATCAGATTTTGCATCCTTTGAGTGCCTAATGTGAGTAAAAGACTGAGAATTTAAATATGGGTATTTAAGAAATGGAAAAGCTTGTCATTTCTAAATGCAGCAATATTTGTCAATCAAATTGGATATACGAGGTAATATCAACAAGTTTTTGAAATCACCCAGAAGTGAAGGAGCTAGATTTTTGTTGTTGATATGTGACCCTTCAGACATCTTTAAAAAATCACTGTGCAACGTTACACATTTCTCCCACTTTTTATTACCTGTCCACAGACCGCCATTGTAGAGCTCCTCAGATTGACCGCCATTGATTGATCCTCAAATTGCCTCAGATTGCGTTATTCCCAAAACAGCAATAAATGGTTTAAAGAGTTGATAGAAAGGGGTCAAAGGTCATGTATGGGTCATTACAGGTCAATCTGTGTACACCCCATGTTACTTATAATATTATTGTCACCAAGCTTGTTTGTAATGACCTTTGACCCCTTTCTGTCAACACTTTAAACTATTTATTGCTGTTTTGGGAATAACGCAATCTGAGGCAATCTGTGGATCAATCAATGGCGGTCAATCTGAGGATCTCTACAATGGCGGTCTGTGGACAGGGAATAAATAGTGGGAGAAATGTGTGACTTTGCACAGTGACTTTTTAAAGATGTCTGAAGGGTCACATATCAAAAAAAGTTTCTGGCTCCTTCACTTCTGGGTGATTTCAAAACCTTTTTGATACCCCCTCGTACATGTTATTACCGATCACTCTTACACTGCTAAAATGTTGAGCAAAATACGTTGCTTAATTGCGTTTAATCATCTGTTGGGTAAATGGTTGATTAAATTTTATTAAACATATGTAGAAATCTAGGTGTTGTATAAAAGTAAAAACTACCCAACGTTGAGCAAAACAATTTAGTAACAAGTTGGGGAATTCCCCGGTCAAAACTCATGTTGGTGCTAAAATATTGCGTTAATTGTTTCAATTGGGTAACTGTTGAGTATTTGTCTCAGGCAATCACGCAACTTATATATATGTTAAGATTTACTCATGTGGTTTTTACTTGATCAACTGTTGCTTAAATTTTCGATTATAATTGCGTCCGTGATGGATCTTCTCAGAATTTGAGGAACGGTTGTATACGACATATACAGGGCGAGTCAAAAAGAAGTTGATCGAGAAAGAATATTTGTTTAAAAATAGACCAAATTTGAAACAAATTTGACAAACCAATGAGGCACGTATTCAAAGAGCAACTTATTTCGCTCATATGACAAAAGGAATCAATGAAATCGATCAATTATATCAGGAGCTATGCCTGTTTTAATAAACGAATCACAATAAAAAAACACCAATGATAAGAGATGTAAGATATTATGTATATAGTTAAATAACATGTTAACAGAAATTACAGATCCACAGTCCACTACCGATAGGGAGTGGTGTATGTAGCTCTGCTGCATCGCCGAGAATTCCCATTACAATTTACCGGTTCACTACCGAGAGGAAGTGATGCATGTAGCTCTGCTGCATCGCCCAGAGTTCCCATCATTTGCCTACCCCGTGTTGATATACAAAAATGCTTCATATATAATGAAAACAATTCAAAATTAAGCAACAGTTGGTATTAAAATGCCTAACAAATGGTTAATTAATAATGCCCAGCTGTTGTGTAATCAAAATTGTGCAACTGTTGAGTAACTGGAATTGTTCAACTGTTGGTGAAAACATGTTATCCAACGGTGTTGGGTAAATTTTACGCAACTGTTGAGCGGTTGCATAATTCAACAACGTTGTGTAAAATGTTGAGTAAATATTTAAGCAACCTTTTTGCAGTGTATGATGAGAAAAAAATTGTCGGACATTGCTCATTTGTATATTAATGACTTGAATAGATAATTAGCTAATTTGCATATTTATTGAGCTTATGAAACTAAATTCTAGTTTAAAAGATTGGGTATCAAAGTTTGATTGCAATATACATCATTCACATCTGGATTTATAACATTTACGCATATTAAAGGTATATTATGTGATCTTTCCAGGGAACGCCCTCAACATCGAGAAAAAAAATTGAAAGAAGATTTTCTTGCAGATTTACATTTCTGATCATAAATCGTACATACATTCCAAGTTACAGGGCGATACGATTCTTAATTACTTCAAAATCATGATTTTAGAGTGAAAATAAACTGTAGGATATTATCCGACAGTTTATTATTTTCACTCTAAATTCACTCTAAAACCATGATTTTGAGGTAATTAGGAATCGTATCGCTCTGTAACTTGGAATGTATGTATGATTTATGATCAGAAATGTAAATCTGCAAGAAAATCTACTTTCTAAGAAAAATAATGAATAGAGGGCGCTCTCTGGAAAAGATCACATAATATGCCTTTAATTAAAGGTATTAAAGATATTCAATTGTTAAGAAATATGTGTAAATAGTGTTTTAAATGTTACATTATTAACAGATTGAGCTCTCTTAATCCTGAAAAATTCTATTTTTGGGAATTGTTACTGTTTTTGGCAGGTTTTAGGCCATTTTCGGAGTATTTCAAAACACCGTAACACAAGAACGCATTGACCGATTATCATAATTATTTTTGGAAATAAATCTTTCATTGCAATCTTTCATTTTTTTCTTTTCATTTGAAACCAAATTTGTACATGTTTCAATTATTTGGATTTTATGTGTGCTATGTCTATACTAATTACTATAGAGCTCCAACGATTAAATCACTATGAAGCCATGATTGTGTGCATGTCTATGGGAACCGAGACAAAAAAGACCAGAATAAGGGCATTTTGCATAAACGCAATGCATTGTGGTGGTGTCTTTTAAATCTTCTTTGATCTTTGATCATATTTTCCTCAACCAATCTTTACGAACTAAAATTCTCGTAAACGCTAATGAGATAGCCCCTCTGACAGAATAAATAATCTGATAAATTGTTGCATAGGTTTTTAGAGGTAAAATCCCAAAGTTGAGTACATATTTTTTTTACTCACACCCTGTATTACATGGTTGTCATAATGTGACAAAAATGATAAACCAAGACCAGATCTTATTAATAACTTTGCACTGGGGATGCACTGAGTCATGCCCAGTGTGGAGACCTGGCTGTTATATACTTTGAACAGGCTTACAGCAGCGATCTGTTTAAAGGGAGGCACGCAAGAAAGAAATAGACGATCTGTGTGCAGAAAGTTATAACTGCTTGATCGTTCAAATATTGTTCAAACTTATTTTTCATCCGCACATCTACAATATTACAGCACTTGGTATACTTCTTTGAATGAAAATCCCCATATTATTTATCAAAAACGAAATATAATGACCAACATTGCATTACATAGGCCTATATATCGGTGTCTATTATTTATGAAACCAACTGGGGTTCAAAGCTATAAATATTAATTATATACCATTTAATGATATCGTATAACATATTTGCACCGAGTTATCCAAATATATACAGCCACGAGGGGCTCTTGTTAGA
Source organism: Ophiura sarsii (assembly GCA_035610835.1). Taxonomy (NCBI): domain Eukaryota; kingdom Metazoa; phylum Echinodermata; class Ophiuroidea; order Amphilepidida; family Ophiuridae; genus Ophiura; species Ophiura sarsii. The sequence goes on along the minus strand of CM069441.1, from coordinate 127,808,430 downwards.
ACTATTGACTACATGTAGAGCAGTGAACAGAATGCTGGTAATGGCATCATAAGGAGACAATAGTTTTAACAATTAATATTGTTAAATAACACTGGTTAAGGATTGCTTATGTATTTTATTGTTTCCTCACGCTGCTATATTTAATATTTAACAAATTTATTGCATGAGAACGAATGGGTCCATTTTTATGATTCTTGTTTTGTAATTAATAATAATTCAGATACATGATTTTTTACCTCCAAAATCGTGAAAATCATTTTTTGGCACTTTTTGGTCTCTAATTCAAAAAATAATAAATATTTTCAACAACAAAAACACCAATTCCTAGGGAATTGTATGAGGAATATAATAAAACTAGTATGACAAAATTTGACAAAATATATTTTGAGTTATCTTTGCAGAACCTAAAATGAGGCAAAAAAACGTGTTTTTTATAATTTTTTCCAAAATGGTCAATTTCGTGATCATGGTTGGATTCATTGAACCCTTTCCTGCAAAAAAATGTATAGGCCTACTTTTATATAGATTAAATGAATAATGAAGAAGTTACGGCAGTTTTACGGAGGCCGGCTGTACCTGAAGGTGCACAGCCCACTTTTAAGTGACAGTTGTCGCTGCACTATTATACGACCCACGTTCAATTCACGGCACGGATTTCATGTACAACGTTTGCCTCATCTACGATGGGCAGGACTGACAATGGCTGGTTTCTCCAGAACCTCCAGTCCAGTTTCCTTTCTTCATAAAGTTGTATAATTGTTGATATCAGCAGTGTTTTAAAGATGTAAGACTGACCGTTGGTAGAAACTTGACGGCGTGGACTTCGTCAACCCATGGTCGACCTATCCTTAAACATGTTGAAGCCAATATGGATAGTGTAGGAATTCGTTTTCGATGTTGTTGCCACAATAAATTGTACGCGTGCAACGTATCAATCAAAATAGTCATTTAAACGAGTCACTACAGTCATGACAGTAAAGTAATTCGGTGTTACGGATAGTACTTTCACCCTTGCTTAACAAACCAGTAGCATTTAATATGTTTAAACCATATAATAAGTTCTGGAGAGTATTTATGTTTGGTTTAAACGAAAACACAGGAGTTCAGTGGGAGGGCAGGAATGTTTAGTAAACTCAGCCACATTTTCGGCAAATTCGTACACATGTAGTCGGGTTGACGCAGTATAAAAATATACAGAATTTGAATGGTCAATTGGTCATTAACGGTTAAATCCCCAAATATGATTTAAAGAGTCAGCTATGTTCTCAGTTAATTCTGCACATCATGTGGATACGGTTTCGCACATCTGATGAGATCGAGTCAATTTGCCCATATTTTCCAATACTTAAATGTCATTTTATAGCGGGTATCGAAAGGTATCCCTAGAACACGTAATAAGGCCTACAACACCATGATGATTGAGGTTTGCCCAAATCAAGAATAGATAACCCGAGCTATTATAACCGCATGTTTATTTCGTACGACCTGCATTATGGATGCTATTCTGTTTTTACTGCTTTAATCTTTGTGAACGGTGATATCCTGCGCAATGATGTTTTCTACTCCGTTTTTGATCTTGGCTAAAAATACCGCAAATCTTACAATTGTAATTATACAAGACAGTACAAGCAGGAGTTGCCACAGACCTACATCAACGAATGGAACTATAGGTCCTGAGGTGTAATACGTTATGTATAACATCAACCAGAAGCACCAATAGCCATATATCAAAGATTCTCGATACCAATATGTCCCGAAATAAAAATCTAACAAACGGTTGCCGGTGTTGCTGCTTAAAGTATCTACACCAGCTGCTTGAGATCCATGTTGATGAAATGATTCTTGTATTAACGTTATTCCGGAATAACAATAAATAAAAACAGCATATTTAGGATACAATTGGGCCAATACACCTAACCACATCATCATAGTTACATCATCCAGAATAGGATCCAAAAGGCCTCCGAACTTTGTACATTGTTTAAATCGCCGGGCTGCAATTCCATCTGCGATATCTAATATGCAGTTCATAAAGTACATACTTGCTGCGAAAACATAGTCGTGACTTTGTGTCCGCCATATCCCAGCTACAAAGAGAACTGTGCGAACATATCCGATTGTGTTTGGAACATTGAGCAAGACGTCTCTTTTAGTGATAACGGGCTTTTCGACGCAGTGTTTATCCATGATTAAATCCTCATATATCTGTATATACTATGAAAGTGATGTGTTATCGTTAGTGAGCATACATTGATGTCAGTTCACTTAAAGAACCTTCAGCTACTCCTTAACATTGTTGCTTAAAGGGGCATTGAGAGATACGTATAAGAGGGCGCCCTCAATTTTCCTGGAAATCAGGTTTTTTGCACCTACGTAATACTTGGGCATATACGCCTACTAAGTACCATCTGAAACCGTTTACCTTAATTCGTCGTCTATTATGTAAAATTTTACGATTTGGTAATTTTGATGTAGATCACATCGAAATTATCAGCATCACTCACCACATAACTTGCTTCAACCAAATTTCAATCTAGCGCGATTATTCAACCGTTTTCCCATAACATAATTACACTTCAGGGTTCCTAAGTACCTTATCTATTGAAACAATTCCTTTTTTTCCAAATCTCATTTTTCTCGGCAATCTCTCAATGCCCCTTTAAGCATAATATAACATCACGATATGATATAATGTAGTATAGTAATACTAATACGGCGTCTGCCGTCACTTAGGAAAATTCGTGACTCATAATGACTTGGTCTTGGCTTTCGGAGTGTTCTGGTTGGCAGCCAGTGGCCAATTTGTATAGGTCTGTGTGTTTGTTTGAGGTTTTAAAATTATTTCTGCACCATACCCTCTCTTTTTTACAGCATTTCCAGTTTGCTCTATCAGTTCAGCCTACTCCCTTCCTTGACCTCCATATAGTTCATTCTAGGTCATGTTTACTTTTATTTAAAACAAAATAAGGTGTCCAACTTTTATATTGCATTATTTTGTGTGTGACTTTAGTGTCTATTTAGGAAAAAATGTGTTTCAAACCCTTTGTTTAAAGGGATACTGTTACACATATCTTATATAACCCCATTCAAAATAAAATAAAATCGATGACTGATTATATAATGATACACTCTAAGAAAAAAGGGTTCTAAATAGAACCTTAAAAAGGTTCTTCAGTTTTGTCCTGTATGCAGAACCTTTGAGGTTCTATCAAGAACCTTTCCGATAAGGTTCTATCAAGACCCCTAGGTTTTTCAGTTTTAGCATATGCCGAACCCTTAAGGTTCTATCAAATGGTGAACAAACTGGCTGTAAATCTGACTAGATATTATTTACAAAATACAGAATCAATGGTGTTAAATTAATTAAAGTCAGCAAGTCAAAGTCTTAAGTCATTGATTATACTTGGTTATAATCATATCAATAAAGTAGAAAGTAAATATTTGTAATTTTTTACACTAACCGTTTATTAACAGGGTTACAAAACAATTATTACATTGCGAACTCATTTATTAAGATGTACGTATGCAAACTTCAGCATTTGCGATAAGTCTACCAAGAACCCATTTCCCCCAAATAAGTGTTCTTTCTGGAACCATCTCACTACATAGAACCTTTTTGCGGTGTTAAAGAAACCCTAACAAACCTTTTTAGAACCTTTAAAGGTTCTTTAGAGAAACATGGTTCTGCCAAGAACCATTTGCCATTTCAAGAACCCCCGCTAGAACCCTTTTTTCTTAGAGTGTAGCGCCATACTAATGTCTAGCACTTTATGCCAAGCGTCTTCAAACCGATATTTTATAATGGTATTATTTTGCACCGGGTTTTAAGATATCCTATTTAGGCCTAATACATCCATCAAGGGCTCTGTTACTGTTAGTACTTTTCGCTCTTTGCACGGATCCACCATTTGCGAGCCTCAAACTGGAATCAGATTAATGAAAGTGTTGCATCATAGTTGCGTATAGAGCTAACGTGTGCCCGAAGTTAGAGGTGTCCCGCAAGCACAACATTGCATTGGGCCTATATGGTAGAAAAATAATTGTCGAGCCCAAATCGCGTAGTTATATAGACCAACACATCATACTAATTATCAAAACGAATAAAAACTGCCATCACTCAACATGCGACATTTAAAATTCGCGGCGATCGAAAGCCCCGGTGTCGATGACGTCATGATTATTGGGCTTAAATTTGCGCAGGTACATTGTATAACTATGACTTCATCGACACACGGGACTTTCGATCACCGCGAATTTTAAAAATTGCATGTTGAGAGATGGCACTGTGTATTTGTTTTTGCGATAAGTATGATGATTTGTTCTATATAATTACGCAATATGGGCTCGATAATGATTTTCCTAACATATAATGCACAGTGTTGTGCTTGCGGGACACCTCCTTATGAAGAAACCTACACTCAACGTGCGAAACGTTCATACGGCGAATGATCAACGTATATATACATAGCGTATTGATCACAACGCATGTCATACGCTCACAATTTTAAAATGTCTTCGTCTACTGAAGCCTCCACTGCTGTATTTGATTTTAATTAAATCCTTCCTCCAGACATTTCATCAAAATATTCAATTTCCATCTCCATCATTTAATTGCGGTTGCACACACAGCTGAAAGGATTATGTTCCGAACTTGAACTCGTTTGCTCACAGACGTAGACCACGGACGATGGCTGAGGCGATATGTTAGCCCTGATTCTACAGGTTTTAGGACGGAGTACTACATCGACCATCATTGTTATCGCCACTAACACGATTCACGTTTAATTAACGCTACGGTCCACGGTCAAACTCTCACAGGTTTTCCCAGTAACCCGATTTTCTTTCATGATATTTAAAAAAAGTTACAAATGTGTATAGGCTAGATTACGCAACGGATTTGATGGAGATTCATGGCGTAGATTTCATCGTCAATCTTGAAGCCAAGATGGGGTGTAGGAAATGAATCAAGGTTGGCTCCAATTACAAAAAAATACAAGCTAGACACGTCTTATCTTGTGTTGCCGGCTTGCACTATGATACATATAAAGAGAACCGCTAATCGACGACGAACCATGGAGCAGCAAGGAGCGAGCCGTGTAGAGCGGCGAGGAGAATTGAGGTACGCCCTAATACATGGTCTGCGCCAAAGAAACTTATAACGTTATCAATTAAAATAGCGAGTAAACGGTAAACTTTTCAAATTATATGTGTTACGGATAGTACAGGGTGTCCCAAAAGTCTATGCACGTTTTTGAAGAGTCATATCTCATAAAATATAAATCATATAGTATAAATTTAACCATATTTTGATAGACGAGATTTGGGAAATTATTTTGATACCAAACACAACCCTATTTATTGGTGAACCCACCACATTATGAAACTGGTTGAAAGTTTTGGCCGTGTGAGACCCACCCATAACAAATACCACACATTGTTGCTGAGGTGCGCACAAATTAACGGTATGAGAGCAACGTTGCGCATTAGTCACAGTTCACTGCTTACCTTGCAACATTAATGTTATTACCAAACTCTGTCACTCACAACAAAACTAGGAGTAGTAGACAACATTGCACAGCAAAAGTCTTCATTCAAGATGGTTTACAGCATAGATAAGCGAATACAAATTGTATGGTTTTACGCTGAAACAAATTCAGTTCAACTTACTCAACAAAAGTTCAGAAAACATTTTAAACTAAACGCGCACCAGGAAGAATATCCATTCTTATGGGGCCCTCACATGTATCCGTGTGAGCTGGGCGGCCCCTTACCGTCTTATAGAAAAACAACAGAGTCCAACACGGTGAACAATCAGCAAAACATGTCAACGGCCGCATTGATTTATTTTTTTGTCACCGGGTTCATACTGTTCTATACCGGGTCCTTATCGGCCTGGAACCGGGCTCATACCACCTCCTCACCAGGTCCTCACCGGCCGAAATGCTTGGGTACCGACCGAACCGCCTTGATAACGTCATCAAATTGCCCTGTATAAGCTGAGCGCTCAAGCTCGCCGCTTCGCTCACATTCCGTCACACAAGATGTCACACGGTGGGCCGTTTCCCGTCCGTTGAACACGTTGCCGGGGACATTGCCGGCCATCCGCGCCCGGCAGGACTTTTGAGCATGCTCAAAACTCTTGCCGGGTCCTGCCGGGTGAGTAAAAGCGGCGGCAAACGGTGAGAGCCCGGTTTGAGGACGGTATAAAGACGGCGCACCCGTTTCACGCCCGTTCGCAGGGCGGTAATGGCAGGCGGCCACCTTACCGTCTAATAGAAAAACAGCAGAGTCCAAACAATCAGTAAAAAATGTCAACGGGCGCATTAATCTTTTGTTGTGGCCACCGGGCCCATAACGTTATATACAGGGTCTATACCGGGTCGTCACCGGTCGGGTACTGGGCTCACCGTCCTCATACATTTCTAGCTTACCGTTCTTACCGTTCTTACCGGGTGCATAACACCTCCTGACCGGGTCCTCGGTCCATACCGTTCTACACCGGGTCTGTCCCGGGTTCTCACCGGCCTTGTCCCGGGATCACCGGCCTCATACAGTTCTAGCTTACCGTTCTCACCGTGTCCTCATCGTGTGCATACCACCTCCATACCGGTTCCTAACTGGTCGAAACGCCTGGGTACCGGCCGAAACGTCTGATTACATCATCAAATCGCCCTTTCCAAGCTGAGCGCTCAAGCTCGCCGCTTCATTTGTATTCCGGAATTCGTACGAACCACATTATAATACTCTCTAAATGTAAAAGAGCTAAACCTCACTCTTTCGAGAGCTTTAGGAGGGACGGCTCTTCTAAGAAGTGAAGTTCACTCTTTTCAGAGTGATTTGTCACTCTTTTAAGAGTGATTTCCACTCTTTTCGGAGTGATTTTAACTCTTAAGTTTAGAGTGATTTTAACTCTTTTTAGAGTGATTTTAACTCTTTTTAGAGTGAAAATCGCTCTTTTAAGAGTGAACTTCACTCCAAAAAAAGATCTGTTCCTCCTAGAGCTCTCGAAAGAGTGAGTTTTAGCTCTTTTACATTTAGAGAGTTGCAACATGCCTGCTGAGAGTCCGTTCCGCGAACGGTTACTAGGCTGCATGCGGCCATTCGCAGTCCGTCGCTAAGATGGTGGACGTCCACCACCGTCAATCACCGCCCTGCGAATGGGCGCGAAACGGATGCGAACGGGTGCGCCGTCCTTATACCGTCTTCATACCGGGCTCTCATCGTTCGCCGCCACTTTTACTCACCCGCCCGGAGTTTTGAGCATGTTTAAAACTCCGGTGGCCGGCAAAGTCCCCTGAACGTGTTCAACGGACGGGAAACGGCCCACCGTGTGTGCCGCCGTCCGCACCCATTTTTCACACGGTAAGGGGCCGCTCAGCTCACACGGATACATGTGAGGGCCCCATAAAGTTGGTGGAGACATTTTTGAACACAGGAACTGTGCATGATTTGTCTCGATGTGGTAGAAAAAGACTGGTAGATCAACGAGTCACATTGATGTCATAAGATAAGCAGTAGCCAAAAGTCCAAAGAGATCTATTCGCTGTGTGATGTGTGTGCTCACTTTTCTGTTACGTTATTCAATTAGTTAGGTCTGTGTTTTTGCATTAGCACACGTCTCGGTATAAATGGAAAACATTTAAACTAAATTTTACTATAGAAACAAAAACTATGTGTGATATAGTTTGTTATTATGATGGGATCACTGTAATGTAAAATTTTAAATATTACAATTGACGGATCACTTTCCGTGTAACCAACTCGACCCGTCTTTTTGTTAATCTCAATGTTATAGGTATCATGGATTTATGAACTTTATACCACCGAAGTATATAAAGTTACATTTTTGCAGTAATACATATTTTACTTGAGGTTGGCATTACAAACCAATGTTTGGTATCAAAATTATTTCCCACATCTCCTCTTTCTAAATATGTATTCATATTTTCAATACGACTTTTTTGTGAAATACAAAGCTTCAAAGTCGTGCATAGACTTTTGGGACACCCTGTACATACTGTGAACGAAATCACAGGACTTCAATGGGAGTTCATCTATTCTAAGTAACAGAACCATGTTTTCGGCAACTGTGTACATATCGTGGATGGGTTGACGTACGTACAGTGTATAGTTAGAAATCCCAAAATACAAGATATAGGCCTAATCGGCTATTTCTGGGTTCGTAATCTGTTGGTAAATCAGCTGAGTTCGAGTCAGTTTGCCCACGTTTTCTTTATACGGATCCAGCACCAGCAAATAATATTTTAGTGTCATATTAACGTGTATCGTATACATAGGCCTACATGTTAATGCTCAATGGGCCCGGGTCAATGGGGTTTGTGAAAATCAAGAATCTCGTACATGTGCCGCCAATCAATTTAACTGTTTTTATCTTTGTGAACGTTGATATCTTGCGCAATGATGTTGTCAACGGCATTACTTGTCTTGGCTAAAAACACCGCGAATCTTACAATCGTAACTATACAAGACAATACAAGCAGGAGTTGCCACAGACCTACATCAACGAATGGAACTATAGGTCCTGCGGTGTAATACGTTATGTATAACATCAACCAGAAGCACCAATAGCCATATATCAAAGATTCTCGAAACCAATATGTCCCGAAATAAAAATCTAACAAACGATTGCCGGTGTTGCTGCTTAAAGTATCTACACCAGCTGCTTGAGATCCATGTTGATGAAATGATTCTTGAAGTAACGTTATTCCGGAATAACAATAAATAAAAACGGCATATTTAGGATATAATTGGGCCAATACACCCAACCACATCATCATAGTTAAATCATCCAGAATAGGATCCAAAAGGCCTCCGAACTTTGTGCACTGATTTAGTCGCTGGGCTGCAATTCCATCCGCGGTGTCTAAAACGCAGTTCAGAAAATACATACTTGCTGCGAAAACGTAGTCGTGACTTTGTGTCCGCCATATCCCAGCTACAAAGGGATGAACAGGCGCGGATCCAGCAAAGTTTAAGGGGGGGGGGGGGGGGGGGGGGGGGCAAAAAAATAAGATTGAGCTGGTACCGCACCGCCCTCAGAGCTATGCTTGGATAGGGGTGTCAATCAATTTCGAACTCATTTGGTGCGATCTGGTGTATACTATTGAACAATATTGTATTGAAAAGCCATTCATTTTCAATAAATATTTTGTTTTTATCAATGCACGAAAAAAGTTGAGCATTATACTGATATATTCTTGATTTAAGTATAGATGGTTTAACAGCTCGAACAGGGGGAATTTGATTTTTTTTCTTCTTCAATTTTCGAACTCATTTGGTGCGATCTGTTGACAAAAAATGTATCGAAAAGCCACCTCTTCATTTCCAATAAATATTTTATTTTTTATCATTTTTTATTTATTTTTTATTTATTTCAAGATACTTATAAAGCGCATTTCCCATGGACCAATGCGCTGTACATTAAAACACAATCTAAAATAGTTACAGCATGCAACAAAATAATGACACATGATAAAATCATTGCACGAAAGAAGTTGAGCATATAAATATACTGATATGTTCTTGATTTAAGTAGTATAGATGGTTTAAAAGCTCGAATAGGGGGGAGTCTGAGGGGGGGGGGGGGTGCCCACCTCAGAATTGGAAATTTTTTCAATTTTCGAACTCATTCAGTGCGATCTGGTGTATACTTTTGACCAATATTTTATTGAAAAGCAATCACCTTATTTCCGATCAATATTGGCTTTTTATATAGGCCTATGCCAGAAAGAAGTTATACTTGTTACCTCCAAAAGATCAGATTTCTCGTCAACGTACGTACGTGTGTATGTATTCTGACCGACGTCCAATAAACTCCAAACGTTCTTATGTCCCTCGCTGGCTCGCAAACCTCCCCGACCGCCTTTTTTTCTTTCTTTTCCCCCCTTTTTTTTGTGGAGGTGAAAAATCAAGGGGAGGGGTGGGGGTGATTACAATGACCATCCCCCAGGTCAAATCCGCCCTTGGTTAGAATCGAAATGTCAAGTCCTCTTATATTTATTACATTGACTTACACAGGTTATTTTGTGGATAAGCAGTTTTCATTCAGCTTTTACATTTTATTATATAATAATGTAGTAAAGAAAAGTGCCGAAACTAACAACAACAACAACAACCGTCTGTCGTCAAAATGTAACTAATCATACGGTACTAAAATAAAAGTAGTGCGCGTTCATCTGGTACCCACGTAAACACAGTCTTTTACATGTGGTCTAGTGAGTAAGTCGTCGCCGCGAAAGGAAAGAGGGACCGGTTTCGAGAACGTGTATTTTTAATGTCTTTGTTAATTAAGTCACACCAGTTTGTCAGAATCTATATTATTTATCATATTTTATTATACATTACCATTATGCAACATCACAGGCATCTTATGCTGATGACACCCAGCTCCTTTGTGAGTTTAATCCAAAGATTCCTGGTGACCTTGAACGGGCTCTCAATGAACTTTCTTCTTGTGTATCCAAAATACACAACTGGATGTATCAAAATATGTTGCAGTTAAATCAAGACAAAACAGAGTTTCTTGTTATTGCCACACCACGTGTCTTAAGTAAATTGCCCGATATTCAACTTAAGCTTGGTAATATTTCTGTTCGTGCATCCACCAAAGTCAAGAACCTCGGTGTCATTTTTGATGCCTCCATGAATATGTCTGGTCAAATTAGTGCCCTCTGTAAGAGTGTAAATTTTCACATCCGTAATCTGTGGCGTATACGTAAGTTTATAACACAAGAGGCATGCCACCATGCTGTGCGAGCTCTGGTCCTATCCCGTATCGACTACGCCAATTCGTTACTGTATGGAGCCAAGCAAATTGATCTCAATCGGCTTCAGCGCCTCCAAAACAAAGCTGCGCGCCTGGTATTTGCTTGTGGTCGAGACCAGAGCTCTTCACACCTGTTGTGTACACTTCATTGGCTACCCGTAAGGGATAGAATCAATTACAAGGTATTGATGTATGTTTTTAAATGTCTTAGCGATCACGCTCCACTTTACCTAACTAACGTACTCCAATTGTATAATGTATCTAACGGTAGAAATGAAGATAGTAGACCCCGACTTCGCTCCTCTTCTGATGCTACCAGGCTTTTTGTTCCTCGATCTAAACGTCAAGCTGGTGATAATTCCTTTCGTGTATGTGGCCCCCGACTTTGGAATCAGCTCCCGGTCAGCATCAGAGAGGCGCCGTCCATCTGTATCTTCAAACGCCGGTTAAAATCTCATTTGTTTCCAAAGTTCTGATTTTTTGTCTTTGCATGACTTGTGTATATATTGTTATTTGTATTTTATTGTATATAATGCTGTTTCATATTGTTAAGCGCTGTGTTCTTTGTAGAGCGCTATATAAATGCTTATTATTATTATTATTATTATCTTCATATCAAGCAGTTCATCAACGTATTAATACTGCGTTTTGTTAAAGCAATTTGCCTAATATACAATAATAATAAATATTTACACACTAGTGACAAAGAAAAGAGTTGCATTCAACAACTTCCTGTCCATATTTTCAATTTCGTAATACATATAAACAATATTCTAATCATAACTGTTTTTGCCTAATCCGATATAAAGGATCACTTGGTCAAATAGGAACTGGCCCAATATGCCGTAATCCCAAATTACGATTAAATACTTCACGAAACACGGATAAATCTGCCATTTTGATAAGCCAGGAAAATGGGGAGCTGCTACACGACGACGTCAGTGAACCGACAACAAACATGACCATCAGCATCAGGAAAAATAATTTTGTTATCTGAACTACAGTCTGACATATGATTTGTGTGATGCACGGGCCATCTTTACTGTTTGAATTTACCGCCTCAACCCCGTACACCGCGTCATTGCTGTCATGGTCACTATTGCTAGCATCGTCTTGTGGCACGTTATACCTGTCAGACACTTCTTCAAATGTGATATCATTATCAATGTTACGGCATTCAGTACTGTATACATCTTCAAATACTTCTTCAGTTCCTTCGTCACTATTTTCGTCGATGCCTTCGTCAGAACATTTGTCATCACCCTCTCCAGTGCCTTCGTCGATGCATTCGTCAGAACATTTGTCATCACCCTCTCCAACACCTTCGTCGTCGGTGCATTCGTCAGAACATTTGTCATCACTCTCTCTAGTGCCTTCGTCGGTGCATTCGTCAGAAAATTTGTCATCACCCTCTCCAGTACCTTCGTCGGTGCTTTCGTCAGAAGATTTGTCATCACCCTCTCCAGTGCCTTTGTCGGTGCTTTCGTCAGAAGATTTGTCATCATAAAATGTGATATCATTATCAATGTAACGGCATTCAGTACTGTATACATCTTCAAATACTTCTTCAGTGCCTTCGTCACTATTTTCGTCGATGCCTTCGTCAGAATATTTGTCATCACCCTCTCCAGTGCCTTTGTCGGTGCTTTCGTCAGAAGATTTGTCATCACCCTCTCCAGTGCCTTCGTCGATGCATTCGTCAGAACATTTGTCATCACCCTCTCCAAGGCCTTCGTCGGTGCATTCGTCAGAACATTTGTCATCACCCTCTTCAGTACCTTCGTCGGTGCATTCGTCAGAACATTTGTCATCCCCCTCTCCAGTTCCTTCGTCGGTGCTTTCATCAGAACATTTGTCATCACCCTCTCCAGTGCCTTTGGCGATGCATTCGTTAGAAAACTTGTCATCACCCTCTCCAGGACCTTCGTCGGTGCATTCGTCAGAACATTTGTCATCACCCTTTCCAGTACCTTCGTCGGTGCATTCGTCAGAACATTTGTCATCACCCTCTCCAGTACCTTCGTCGGTGCATTCGTCATAACATTTGTCAGCACCTTCTCCAGTGCCTTCGTCGGCGCATTCGTAAAATGTGATATCATTATCAATGTAACGGCATTCAGTACTGTATACATCTTCAAATACTTCTTCAGTGCCTTCGTCACTATTTTCGTCGATGCCTTCGTCAGAACATTTGTCATCACCCTCTCCAGTGCCTTCGTCGGTGCTTTCGTCAGAAGATTTGTCATCACCCTCTCCAGTACCTTCGTCGATGCATTCGTCAGAACATTTGTCATCACCCTCTCCAGTGCCTTTCTCGATGCATTCGTCAGAACATTTGTCATCACCCTTTCCAGTTTCTTCGTCAGAAGATTCATCAGAACATTTGTCATCGCCCTCTCCAGTGCCTTGGTCGGCGCATTCGTCAAATGTGATATCATTATCAATGTTACGGCATTCAGTTCTGTATACATCTTCAAATACTTCTTCAGTTCCTTCGTCACTATTTTCGTCAATGCCTTCGTCAGAACATTTGTCATCACCCTCTCCATTGCCTTTGTCGATGCTTTCGTCAGAACATTTGTCATCACCCTCTCCAGCAGTGCCTTCGTCGATGCATTCGTCAGAACATTTGTCATCACCCTTTCCAGTTCCTTCGTCGATGCATTCGTCAGAACATTTGTCATCACCCTCTCCAACACCTTCGTCGGTGCATTCGTCAGAACATTTTTCATCACTCTCTCTAGTGCCTTCGTCGGTGCATTCGTCAGAACATTTGTCATCACCCTCTCCGGTGCCTTCGGCGATGCATTCGTTGGAACATTTGTCATCACCCTCTCCAGGGCCTTCGTCGGTGCATTCGTCAGAACATTTGTCATCACCCTCTACAGTGCCTTCGTCGTTGCATTCGTCAGACGAACGTTTGTCATCACCCTCTCCAGAACCTTCGTCAGAACATTTGTCACCACCCTCTCCAGTGCCTTCGTCAGAAGATTCATCAGAACATTTGTCATCACCCTCTACAGTACCTTCGTCGGTGCATTCGTCATGACGTTCGTAAATGCCTTCACTAATATTACATTCGTCGGCCAAGCTTTCGCATCTTACATGTTCTATGTCTTCACTATGACGCGTACCGTTTCCTAGGCAGTGTTCTCTATTGATATCCACATGGTTGTCAGTAACCAAATTACCCTGTGCTGCTGAGCTACTGCAAATGTCGTAGATTCTGTCTTCGCTGTGACTATAATTATCTCGTAGGCATACATCTTCTGAACGATTCGCTGTATCGTTATCGTTCACCGTGCTACCCTGCACGTCATTCCCAATGTTTTTGACACTGGCGAAGTTTTTGCTACTTGACGAGTTGCACTGGACATCTTCTAAGCAAATACCAACATTATCTCCATCCATAAACCCGTTCTGCCCGTCATTCGCGATGTATTTGCCACTGGTGGACTTTTGGATAAGTTTAAAACTGCGTTGAGTATCATCTGAATTATCATCCACCAAGGTGTCTTTCATGTCATCCGCACCTCTTTTGATAATAGTGGTGTTTTTGCTGCTTGTCGAACTACATTGGACAGCTCCTGAACTGTAATCAATATTGTCCACCAAGCTGCCGTTCGCGTCATTAGCGCTTGTGCCATTAGTGGAGCTTTTGCTGTTTATCATGTTTATCAGACTGCCCTGGACATCTTCCGAGCACTTACAAACAACCTGTTTATCCATAAAGTCGTCTTGCACGTCATTCGAACTAATATTGACTCTAGTGGGGTTTCCGCAACTTGTCTGACTGTCGTGGGCAACTTTTAAACGGGTACACACATCATTATCATCCAACAAGCTGTCCTTCATATCATTAGGGTTGCCTTCGACACAGATGAAAGTAGTGCTGCTTTCGCCTACCAAACTGCCCTGGTTATCGTCCAAAATATTATCAATACATTTATCATTCACCAAGCTGCCTCGTACGTAATTTGCGATGCTTTTGCCACTGGTGAGGGTTTTGATACTGGTTAAACGGCCTTTTACGTCTTCTGAACTGCTAACAACATCTCTGGCATCCATCTTTTCCTGCACTTCATTCACGCTGCTTTTTCCATCGGTTGAGTCTTCGCTATATGTCAAACCACCCTGTGTATCTGGTGAACAGTAACTCACATCTTTGTTATACAATGCGTTACGCTGTACGATCGCGACTACTCGTGTGACGTTGTTTGCAATGTCGGTACCTTTGTTAAACGTCGATCCACTCTGCTTTGTATCTTCTGAGCAGTTAGACACATACATATCATTCAACACACTGTTCCGTACATTTCTTGCACTGCTGTTTGCAACGGTGGATCCTTTGCTGTTTGCAATGGTGTCTTCGTTATACTTCAAATCACTCTGTTCCTCCTCTGAACTTTCACTCAAATATTTGCCATCTTTTACGTTGGACTGCACGTCTTTCACCCTGCTTGTTTCACCTGCTAGGTCTTCTGTGTCGGTCAAGCCTAAATGTGCATCTTTTGAACTATGACCAAAGCATTTGCCTTCCATCAAGATGTCTTTCTCTTCTTTTACAACGTTTGGGCCACCAAACACATGTTCGTCATCGACCAGGTCATCCTGATCATTTTTGATGTTTTCGATATTTGCATCTTTCTTGTAACTTTTCAATGAATCTGCATCTAAGTTTGTATCATCTGTCTTGATGTGCCCATAGTTAGTGGTGTCCTTATCATTTGGATGTACTGGAACATTTTCGTTACTCGTCAATTCTCTTCTTGTGATCAAATGTTGTCCGGTATCAATGTAGTCCAGGTTCAACTCCAATATTTCTGATGGCTGATGTACCTTTGCCTCGCTGCCATATCCAAGTGAATTATTCTCATATTTCCCCGAGACATTCTTTAATTCTTCTTTACCATTTAGAGTATCACTTGGGTATGATTCGTGATCTTTCACTCCAATATATGATAGACTATCTTCACGATGAATATGCACCATTCCCGGTTCAAGTGTGTCAGCACTTTTGTAATTTGGTTGATCGTCTTCTGCAATAACTTTACGTCTAGTAGCATCTTGCGTGATCTCTGCGTCTTTGTTGTCATCTGGAGGTAGTAATCTACGAGTTGTGATGTTATTTGTTGGGGTAACATTGTAATGTTTCGACAGGCTATTGTGAGTAGTGTCATCAAGAAAATTTCCTTCTTCTGCTAGACTTAAGGCAAGTCCCAATAACTGAGAATCTGTCATTTCTGGATAAACTATCCTCAGACCGGAATCTGATACTTTAGCAGGCAGGTTACAAATGACTCCTTCTGCCTCAGCCTTACTACTAGATATAATGACATTATCTGACTTCGATCCCGTCACATACTGTGGTTTGTAATCGAAGACTGTGTCTTTACATAACTGTTGATCTTGATGCCTGCTTTCGTGGTTTTTCTTTAAGGTCGTCACCCTTAGACACGTCTCTTTGCGAAGTTTTTTTGTAAAAATGTTGGCCTGTCGTCTGACAATCCTATTCGCAGTATACAGCCTTATATTGCATCCTCTTGCAAGTGGAGACACATTCTTGTCAAGCGGAAACGTGACCTCGATTTTGTCCATCAATTTTAAGTGGCTTTTCAAAGTACCATCTTCAAGTAAGGATAGTTGGTTTCTGTATGTATCACGTGACTGATTTAGATATGCTAATGGACAGCTCATATCAAGGTTGGTATTATATCTTGTGGTATCATCCCCGTCTGAAGTACATTCTGGAAACACTGCTAATGAGTCAGATTCTCTTGGTAGGCTGCTGAATTCAGGAGTACATTCTTCATGTGTTCCAACGCCTTCGATAGTGCTTACAAAATTTTCAACATCGAATGATGACAGGGTGGCGGATTGGTCAGTGTCTGTAAATGTGAAAGTAATGGTTGTCATGTTATCAATTTCTTTCGGGTCTAAGATTATTTCATACTATAGCAACACTTTTAGACATTACCGTTGGTAAAACTCTTTACTCCAACTCATCGTCAACCATTATCTATTATATTCTATGGGAACCTTCTTTGGATAATAACTGTCTGCTCTCTATCTCTATTCTGTGTAGTTCAGCTAAAGGCCCATTATTGTATTTCAAAATAACGAAAAAGACTAATTCTATCATTATGCAAAATGCACGTTCATCAAACATGTCGAGGTATTTGGTAAGATTGTAATTTACATCCTGACAGTAGTTCGATGTGTTTTCATTTCACTCAGGGAAATCAATATTAGGCGAGAGAAAATAATGACGATAGTTAATTCAGTAACCTTTATATGAAAATATTACGAGCCTGAAATAAAATGGAACAAAGAATATTGGACGCGGACCTTATTCAGTCAGTATGCACGGAATACAAGTATTAGTCGTATATTTATATTAGACCCACAATACCAGGCGCGCGGCCATAAATTGACATAACGTCATTGTAAAGGGATTGATCATCTGTCAATCATTCGCCTAAAGCTTAATTTATTTTCTCTGGGTGTTTAACTAATCGGTTATAGCCCCCCCCCCCCCCCCCCCCCCTCCACATACACACCCCACCCACACAGTCGGTACTCTCGTTTAAAGGCATGATCTTTTAACATAATGTTTTAACACGCCCTCGGTTAATACAGCTAAACAGCCGAATAAAACTGGTTTTAAAATCAAGATTTCTCATTTGTCCGTCTATTACTTTTTTCTGTCCATCAAATTGTTTGATCAGACATGTTTTTCACCAAATAGTGTCATATTTTAGCTGGAACAAATATCCGAAGTTTTGTGTATTTCGAAACCAGGTTCAAACCACTGCCTGTATACACTTTACGTTGTGGAGTTTGGCACATAGGGGCCTACGCGAACACATTTACTCGTGCTCGCTGGAAAGAAGGCATTATCATAATTATAAAGGCTCTAAATAGTATAAATATGTAATATTTAATGTATGCTTACCAGAAGATGTCGATGGAAGCCTTTCATTCTGTGTTGACATTACTTTATCTTCGGTTGTTTCATCAATATCAAATGGTTCCGTGCCATGTATATCAACAGAGCCTTCAATACACTGATACTTCTCCATGTCGATGTTTGCTGCATGTTGATCTGGTGAAGTATTGTGACTACCCTCAGAATTTTGAGCTGAGTTACTCTTGGCCAGGACACCTACATTCTTATCATGCTTATCGAAAACATCATCTCCAGGAGTGATGATCTCGTCACAGTGATCGATTTGGTCCCATATTTGTGGGTACATATTATCAGACAGTTCCAGATCTTCCCGCTTATCAGACACCAAATCAGACACAGAAGGATTGTCATTACGTACTTGCACCGCATGCTCAAGGTCTACCGCACTTACGAACAGTTCTGGACATGATTTTGATGATGTTCTGCAAGTAATATTTACAGAACTTGACCATTCTTTTTCCTCACCTAATGTAGTTTTCGCAACATTTGTATTGGTTTCCTCTTCAAGAAAATGTCCTTCCTCAGCCAGACTTTGAGAAACGCTTAGTATCTGAAGGTTTGCCATGTCGTAAAAGGTAGTTGGCAGACCGGAATCTGATACTTTATCTGGTAAGTTGCAATGTACAGCTGCTAGATCCCCTGTTCTGGTATTAAATATCACCTCAGTATCGGCTACTGGACAAGTTGGGCTAGTATACAATACCACCTCGCTATCGGCTTCATCCGAGTGATGACCAACCTCCCCGTCATCATATGGTGCATTTGCTGTACACACTTTTGTTAGGTGTTGCCATCTTTCATGATTTTGCCTCAAGATCTTTACTCTCAAAGAAATATCTTTTGCACATTTCCTGGACAACTTCGGAGCAACCTTTCTAACATTCAAATTCAAAGTACATACTCTTCTACTGCAACCTCTTGCAAGAGGAGACACGTGTGGGTCGACATTGGATGTGACACCGGCGCTGTTGTCGTCGGTTGCTTCTACGGGGTTTTGCAAGTCACCACTTTCTAGTAAAGATTGCTGATCAGATGATATCTGTTTGGGCATATCGATTGACTGGTATTGATGCAAAAATACCGGCGATCCAAAGTCAAATCGCGAACTATTCCCTAGGAACTCTTCCACGTCTGGTGTCACGCTATCTCCTAAAACGGCATATGAGTCTGAACCTCTTGGATTTCTCAATTCGTCAATAAGGGTGTTGGAAGTGTCAGCGTCTACGATACTCTGCTCTCTTGTGGAACTGAAGCGGCAAGATGGCATTGCGGATTGATCATCATCTGAAAGGGTGAAATAATATTTAAAGTGATATGTTTCTAGAGTAGTTCACGAATTAATTTCTACGCCAAAATAAAAATCTCTTTGTGTTATGTAATATAGTATTCATTTAGTTTTTCATTTTCGAACCTCCGCATATCTCTACACGAGTTCTCGTATATTCCTAAACACGGGTGAATTGATTAATGGACCGCTTGCATCATGACAAGGTTTTGATATCGTTCAAATATATGTACATAATTGGTTGTGTGACAAACAAACCACACTGTTAACACGTAATATAATGGAAGTTATGACTTGTAGATGCCTGGCACATTAAGAGAGTATCCGTTAAAAGCGCGGCAAACAAAAGACAAACATGACTTTGTACAGCACCATCATAATGTGTCCGTAAAAGCTAAGAGTACCCGGTGCTAATTTATATTTTATTATTCTATAATTAGTTTAGTGAAGTGCTTACCATTATCCGCCAATGTTGAAGTGCTTGGTGTATCTTCGGATGGTAGCCAGTTCATCTCCGATGAAATGAAATCAGTCTCCGAATTCACCATATAGTCAACTACAAGATTATCCTTTTCACCATTTGTGGACTCACATGTGATGGCTTCATTACCAAGATCTTCATTGACACTGTTTGTTGTCACACACGAAGTAGTTTCAACTACGCTATTATCTTCTTTGTCCTCTAGCTCTGGTGTAATATATGGAATTACTTCATCACTATGATAATGTTCGTTTCCTTGTCTGGTCGTCAACTGTTCCTCTGCCGAACACATATTACCCTTAACACGAAGACTCTCCTCCTCATCGTCTGGTGCCGCACACAAACTTGGATCAATGGCTTCTTTACCTTCCTCCTTTCTTGTTGTAGGTGGAATCGTTTCAAAAAGGAGATCATCTTCATTACTATCTTCTCCCATGGCTGTCGTGCAGACAGTGGCTTCAGCATTTTCGCTCTCTTCTGTACTTTTCATCCAATTTGGAATAACTTCAACGCTAAGATCATCTAAATTACTCTCTTTCATTGTACATATGGCGTCAAAACAAGAATCATCTTTTTCATAGACTGTTAATGTATGAGGAAGGGCTTTAACGACAAGACCATCTTCTTCATCCCCTGTTGTCGTACTGGGCATGGTTTCAGCATTAAGATAATATCTTTCATCCTCTTTTGTGCGCGGAATTACTTCAGGATCTACAAATTGTCCTTTACCCTCTGTTAACGTGCTTGGAATAGACTCAACACTAAGATTGTCTTCACCCTTAGATTTCAAACAAATAATTGGTTTAGCATCAAGATCATCTCCGTCATCTTCTGTTGTAGGCGGAATTACTTCAGCATCAAAGTGTTTTTCTTCACACTCTATTGATGTGATTGGAATGGGTTCAATATCAAGATCGTTGTCTTCCCCTATCGTCGTACATGGAATGGTCTCGATATCAAGAACAACTCCTGCGTCTACTGTTGTTGTACACGACATGGTTTCTGTCGTCGCGAATAGAACTTCCTCAGTTCCGAGATCATCGTCTCCACCCTCGTTTATCATACATGGGTTTGCTTCAATACTAAGAAATTTCTCTACATCCTTTGATGTTGTCCACGGAATGGCTTTAACACCAAGCTCATCCTTTTCGCTCTCCGTTACTTCACGTGAAATATTTTCGTTACAAAGATCACCTTCTTTTGTCATGCAAATAATGGATTCAACATTAGGATCACTTTTTCTATCTTCGATTGAGGCACTTTGAATGGCTACAACACCAAGTACAGCTTCTTCATCCTCTTTTATCGAACACCGACTGGCTTCAATACTAAGATAATCTATTTCACTCTCCGTATTCCCTCGTGAAATGTTTTCATGACAAAGATCACCCTCGTTATCTGTTGAAATACACGGGACGGTTTCAGCATCAAGATAGTCTCCTCCGTCCTTTGTTGTCGCCAAGGAATTGGGCTCAGCATCAAATTGATCAACGTCTTCGCCCTCAGTTGTGATGCACGGAATGGCTTCAACACTATCAACAAATTCTTCAGGGTCATTTGTAATAGAATGAAAGGCTTCTGCACCTAGATCTGATTCGTCATTCTCTGTTGTGAAATGCAGAATATCTTTAACTCTCACTTCAACACTATCATATAATTCTTCAGGTTCCTTTATAGCAGATGGAAGTGCATCTACACCTCGATCAGATTCGTCATTCTCTGTTGCAAAATGCAGAAGATATTTAACTCCCAGACCGACCTCTGCATCCAATGTTGTCTTACACTGAATGGCTTCAAGACTAACGAGGTCTTCTGCATTCCCTGTTGATGTGCAGGTGTTATATGGCAAGGATGATGTAATGTTTGTCGCGGTTTCTTCATATTTGACCTTGATGGTTGACTCCTCTTTGTCATAAGATGGTAGAGATGTTCCTTTGAAAATAGCTGGTGATGCTTTATCTATGTTTTCCCCAACACCGACCAATAAGGCTTCATCGACAGCTTTTTGGTCGTTTGCTAACGTGCATAGTGACGTAACCATATCTGACATTTGAATATCCCGTGTATCTATGTCAGCGAGAGACATATTCAAGAAACTGAAATATCTCTCGGGCTCCTGGCTGCTGACGATTTCCATAGGTTTAATTTGTGATATAATTTCATCACCTGCTATCTGGTGGTTTGATTTGTCATCAATTCCATCTTCTAAATTCGACAATTTGTCTGACGCATTATTAGCTGATCCGATAGCAAATTTATCAGTACTCGCCAATCTCGCAATCAAGTTATTTGTTTCAAA
Source organism: Ophiura sarsii (assembly GCA_035610835.1). Classification (NCBI taxonomy): domain Eukaryota; kingdom Metazoa; phylum Echinodermata; class Ophiuroidea; order Amphilepidida; family Ophiuridae; genus Ophiura; species Ophiura sarsii. The sequence continues at coordinate 127,786,609 of CM069441.1, read as the reverse complement.
GATGTCATCTGCAAGTGCGTTTTCTTGCTCTGGTTGTCTACCATTCTCATTAATCAATGTCGTGCTCATTGCTTGATCATTCGAAGACTGTTGATTCGATGTTGTTGCACCATGGTATATTTTCAACATTTCTTCACTAAATGAAACTGGAACAGTTACATCGATTTCTGTACGAGTGTTTTTTGGTATAGAAATTACATCTTCCGTACTTCCAGACTTCAGTGTATTATCGGCACCCGGTGAAGCGCATCCTGAAGGAGAAGCATTTGCTGATGATGTTTCGCGATCATGTGTACCCAAAGATTGGTTATGTACTTCACTGCAGCTCTCGTGCATTGCGTCAACGCTTAGAACATCACCTGTAGTTGTTCTTGTAGGCTTACACGGAATAGCTACAACACCACGATTATCATTGCTCTCAACAACATGCTCGGCGAGATCATCCACGGATAGGGTCGTATGTGTACATTTCTGTATTGCCACATCGTTGTTTCCAACTGTATCAGATGTTAGTTCCTTACGACACGAAATCTTAAGATCCAAGGAACCGTCTTCTGATTCGTTGTCATTGTTGTTGATGGGCAATGTTTCGGTATCACCCAACTTAGTAGGCTCAGTAATGAATCTGTTCCCTTTACCAATCATACCTGGCACTTCATGAGAGTGAGTCCCTGGTTTCGCTTCCTCTCTTAAAATTGCAACTGGGGAATAGTCCTCAATATATGGAGAATCTTCATCGATAGCATCGAGAAAGTCCAAGCAAGTGTAATATCGTTCAAAGACACACTTATTGTATCTCTCCTGTGACATCAAGGCGTGATAACTATCTAAAGCATCCTCAGCCTCCTGGTCTTCCAAATCTGTAATTGCTTCAGACGAATTACTCTTGTCATGTGATGTTTGTCCACTATCGTCAGCGCTAATCGTCATTTTGTCATCACTCACACCCAGTCCTGCTAGCTCTATACTCTTATCGTCGTCATTGAAAAGACTATTTTCTCTCGGAATTTCAGTTTTACTGACTAATTTCGCAACAAGTTTGTGTTGGTCATAAACTGTCTTGATAGTGGCAGCAATACTATTTGATGCAGGTGTATCTTCCTCTGGTAGACATCTGAGGGTAGATTCTTTACACGCGTCTTCAGTATTTGACGGAGCATTGGTCAATTCATTTTCAACGTTCTCCTCAACACTGATGTCATTTTTGCTGACGGGCAATGTGTAGGAATCACTCAGAGTATTCATAAATGTTACGTCGTATGAATGAGTGTCTGCTTTCGCTTCCTCTGTTGATAGAGGTAGACATCTCAATGTAGACTCTTTACGCTTGTCTTCGATGGCGGGAGTACTGGTCAATTCATCTTCCATCTTCTCCTCAACACTGATGTCGCTTATTTTAGTTGTGGTCTTAATGGTGTGTGTTGTTGGCAGATAATTTGAAGTGGAGACAAGATCTTCTTTTGTATGAACCTGAGTGTTAGCATCCACTTGTGATACCGTGCCATCGCGAAATCTGCATTTCATAATTTCTGTATCGCCAAAACTGATCACACTTGGCTTTGGCGTTTCGTCAGTTTTTATGTAATGTTCTTCAGTGCTGGAGAACTTCGTTGTCCGGCAATCGACCTTACCTTTATCTACAAAATCTGAAACATACAATAACAATGTGCTTTGATTGTTATGTTTTAATATGAATTATTATTGCAAGGATCAAACTATATATAGGCCTATGTATTCTCTGAGCTTTTATGACAGAGGTTGAGCTTAAGGTTGGTGTCAACCCTGTTTGGCGCCAAATTATCAAGCACTGTAACTTTTAAATTATAAATGTGATGTACATAAAAGTATACATTTTTTGTAATGAAATGAGTCACAGAATCCATTTTTGGTATCAAATTTTACTAAAATTAGTGTTTTTTACATTTTTGCCCAAAAATCACCTTTTTGGCGCCAAAAACTTTCAGACAACCTAACAATATCAGTTTTTGATTAAAAATTCTAAAATTTCACCAAAATCATCTAAAGTCAATTATCTAGGAGCTAATTTTTTTTTTTGGCTTAAAATTTGTTTGTTTTGAAAATATTGACCAAATAGTGCCAAAAATGAGATTTTGAGATAAAAAATATTTTTTTGGCACTTTTTGGTCAATATTTTCAAAACAAACAAATTTTAAGCCAAAAAAAAAAATTCGCTCCTAGATAATTGACTTTAGATGATTTTGGTGAAATTTTGGAATTTTTAATCAAAAACTGATATTGTTAGGTTGTCTGAAAATTGTTGACGCCAAAAAGGTGATTTTTGGGCAAAAAATGTAAAAATCACTAATTTTAGTAAAATTTGATACCAAAAATGGATTCTCTGACTCATTTCATTACAAAAAATGTATACTTTTATGTACATCACATTTATAATTTAAAAGTTACAGTGCTTGATAAATTTGGCGCCAAACAGGGTTGACACCAACCCAGCAGTTCGCTATAATCCATTTTCAGCTGCCGATGTTCATTTTACTCGATCATTTTGTGGCTTCCGACATTCTAATTTGATTTTGAGATACCCAGGATGTGGTTCTAACATAGAATATTAGGCAAATTTCTCATTAAACTGTGGTTGGTTTCTGAATTTAATTTACCCTTTCCTGATCTATTTTGGCAACGCTGATTTGCCGACTCGCATCGGGGTAAAGGAGCAAAAGAGGAATGGGGAACCGACGGTCCGGCGTTCTGTCTGTAAATCGGTGGTGCCGAGAAAGATAAACTCACGTTCATGTCTTTACAGTACCAGGCCCGTAAGAAGGGGGGGGGGGGGGGGGCGATGGTGGCGATCGCCCCCCCTTTGAAAATCTTCCCCGGAAAATTTGTACACAGATGAAAAAATTCGCGCGCTGCGCGCGCATTTGTCTTCCCAAAAGACAATATTCTTTGCTACAAGCTTGTTTAGAGCCAAAGTGTACCTCGATCGTGCAAAAAATAGGTGCAAATTCGAAAATTTTCGCGCGATATGCGCGCATATTTGACTCACAAAAATTTCCGGTGATTTTTTTTTGAAAACGCCCCCCCTTTGAAAAAAGTGTCTTACGGCCCTGAGTACCAACTTGTTGATTTCACAGACACTTATGAGGTTTTAAAAGTAGAAATTAAAAATGCGCGCGCTGAGCGCATTTTTATATCTTTCTTCGGCAAATTGTCGGTTTTTCTGTCCACCTTAAGGTATACACCACCAAAGCACTATGGGATAGCACGTCCGGTAAAAGTTTATCACAGCAATAGTTCCTTTTTGCGGTACAAATAAATTGCGAGATTTTGATAGACTTTTTTCAATTCTTTTGATTACTTTTGGGTATTACACATTTTTATGAGTGTGCCGAGTACCATGGAAACGCCAATACAGGGCGACAATTACTAACGTAGAGAACTTGTGGTGTTTTTTTCGTGTCATGGTTTGACTAAAAGTATTCAAGCTTTTTATTAAGATCAAATAGAGCTATCTTTAATGCTAGAATTATAAACCATGGCCTTTATTTTATACCGTATACATGTAACTTACCATTTGAATCGGCATTGATCCGATGACAAACTCTAGCACAGGAGTTCTGATGATGGATGCCCTTGAAGTGCTCTTTCTCTGTCATCTCAACTGTGTCCCAATTAGCTCCTGGTAGCATTCCTTCTTCCATCATGTTCACAAGGTTGATGCCATGTGAACTAGATGTTGATGATCTAATCTTTGACAAATCATTATCACAACAAATAACGTTCACTTCTTCGGCTTCCAAGCATTCTGTTCTGGAGTGCAATCTATTAATTTGCCTCTGGAGTAAGTCGGCAAATGGAGAGAGACTGTTCTGGAAAAAGGGCGTCGATGACTGTGAGCCCTGATGATCAATTATTTGGGCACATCTTCCGTCTGACACCTGAAGAGTTGCCTTCGGATAATCCGTAGTGAATCCCTTGTTAGAGGTACATGGGATGAAGTTTTGAATGAATTGGTCATCCTCTTCAATGCTCTCATCCAACGGGGTCTCCAATTGCCGCTGGAGAACTTCGTTGATGGCAGAGAATACACTGACCATAGAAGAAATTCCTCCATCAAACTCGGTATCACTGTCGGTATAACTACCACGCTCTTCTGCAACGCTAGAGATATTGTCCATATCATCATCAGCTACAACGTAATCAAGCTGTTCCAATGGTTCAAAAGGAAGTTGTTGAAACACCGCATCCTCTTGGTTGGTGGCGATGTCTTGATTGAGACCATAATGATAGACCGAGTAATTGACCACGCCATCGCTGGATGTTTTGATTGATGCTGGCGAATCTGGAAGCATATTGTAATCCGAGGCTAAAGATGCGGCTACCGAAAGAGGTTCACTGAATAAACGTCGAATATGATGATACATTTTCAATTTTGATTTGAGTTTAATTAGGCAAGTAATTCTTCTTAATTATACATGTATATATATAGGCCACAGATAGCTGAGCTATAATAATACTGATTGACTTACTGAAGCAGTCAAGTGTTACGTTATCATGGGTTGGTTTTTACCAGAGTGACTGGTGTTACTATGCAACACGTATACAAACCGAAAGCGCGCAACGCAACCAAACAAGATTTAGGCCTACGCAAGATTAGCGCGCCCTCTTGTAGTGTGCGTCCCGCGTAATCAGCAACATCCTGGTGCGCCGCTTAATATTGCGTTTTCGACAATATTTTGGGTTTTAACAGTAGCGGCTGCATCCCTAGACAAGTTCCACCAGTCCCCGAAGTGTCGTCCCGCACCCGCTGAACTAATATACCCAGAATGCATAGCGCGGTCCTCCACTTGGGGACTGGTCACAAAGCGTGAAAATAGAAGGAGCACATAAAATCGGAATTGTGATTTTATTTACATAAATCAAATGCATGTCATGCTCAAATCATACTAGCCGGTCGCTGGTCGCAACAGGTCGCGTAGTACTCGCTAGCTCAAAAGTATCTCGGTGCGACCAAAAGTCGCATCGAGCTACTAAATCGCCGGTAGTCGCAGGTATTTTTCGAACACGCAGACGACAACAAACCTGGTAATTGCTGCTGATTGGTTATGCTAATTTCGAAGCAAAATAACCTCCCCCCATTGGTTGAAAAAGTATGGTGTTCATTACGTCATGAGCGACCGATCTTTCGAGTTGAACTGAAGTCAACTGGTGGCGACTGGTCGTTTCCAGTCAAGCGATCTCTTGATCGATGTATCGGGGGGTTTTTATATGACGTAAAACTCGTCATAGGAGCGATTTAATCGCAAAGCGACCTTAGTATGTTTTCAGCATTACGCAGATCTGCCGGCACGACGCGGCGCGGCTCGCGGCGCCGGTGGATGATGGTTCAGCTATGGACTTGGTTCAGGAGATGTTGACGATTTAAAGTAAAAGAGTAAACCTATTGATTTTGGGGAAGTTATTCACCTAAAGAAGCCTCTTCTGTAAAGAAAGAGTACAATAAAACACAAACTCGAACCATTCCCGTGCCTCCTCAACTCAACCACACACTTCTCGCGAAGTAGTCAGCAGATCCCAGATGGCCAGATTTTAGCTCGCATTGTTTGTTTACATTTACAGCAGATTTTATTTACGATCAGCGTCAAATCAACAGAATTGTGCCGGATTATAATTATGCTGTTCCTCGGTAATTAGAAAACAAACAATTCTAGGCATACATAGCCTAGTTCGACTGTTCTGTGTTGTGAGTTGAGCGACTGCTGCTCTCGTTAATTGACAATTGACATACATTGATGATAAACAAGCCTTTTTTTAAAGCTTGTTGTACCGGCCGGCCAGATGATTTTCCTACTTTGACATAAATAAGTGTTGTTCATGCCCAGCCTAGGGCTAGGCTTTACGACTACGTCTTACGAGGTTAGTACTTTTTGTGTATTATTTACAAGGCCTAGTAGTACTATTAAAGCCTAAGTAGGCTAGTAGTAATAGTTCATACATTTACATGACGTATAGCTTAGGCGGGAGCTTAGGCTGGCCTTATAGGCCTAGGTAGGGTGGGGACTATGGACACCCTTTTTTAAGCCTAGAGCTAGAGAGGGGGACACTTTTTAGGCCTACTTTTCCACAGATACCATGATAGTAAGTATTACTAATTAGTTAGTCAATTCATGCCATTCATAACCTCCACAGATTTGTGTAGCGGCTTCATGCTCTTCATGCAGGCTTCCTCCTGTGTCATTTGTACGCTTTCTTGCACTCCTTCGTACGCCTTCCTGCATTCCTTCGTACGCCTTCGGCGCTACCTTCGAACGCCTTCCAGCGCTACCTTCGAACGCCTTCCAGCGCTACCTTCGAACGCCTTCCAGCGCTACCTTTGTACGATTTCCTGCGATACCTTTGCGCTTTCCTGCGATACCTTTGCGCTTTCCTGCGATACCTTTGCGCTTTTCTCCGATACATTTGCGCTTTCCTGCGATACCTTTACGCTTTCCTGCGAAATGTTTACGCTTTCCTGCGCTACCTTAGTATTGCACGCTTTCCTGCATTCCTTCATACGCCTTACCTTCGAACTCCTTCCAGCGCTACCTTTGTACGATTTCCTGCGATACCTTTGCGCTTTCCTGCGATACCTTTGCGCTTTTCTCCGATACATTTGCGCTTTCCTGCGATACCTTTACGCTTTCCTGCGAAATGTTTACGCTTTCCTGCGCTACCTTAGTATTGCACGCTTTCCTGCATTCCTTCGTACGCCTTACCTTCGAACTCCTTCCAGCGCTACCTTTGTACGATTTCCTGCGATTTTGCGCTTTCCTGCGATACCTTTGCGCTTTTTTCCGATACATTTGCGCTTTCCTGCGATACCTTTACGCTTTCCTGCAAAATGTTTACGCTTTCCTGCGCTACCTTAGTATTGCACGCTTTCCTGCGCCAGCTCTATATGGGCCTCCTGCGCCAGCTTTGTACGTAGGCCTAGTAAGTGCATCAGCTCTGTATGAAGCCTCCTGCGCCAGCTTATAGTACGCCTTACTGTGCCAGCTTCGTACGCCTTCATGCAAAAATTCATGTTCAATTGACATCTATTCTTTTCTCATGTCTAAAGGCTCACAGCAAAATTGTTCACTTTATTTGTTGGGAGTGGCTCTTTTAACTTCGTTCTTTTCTTCCATCTTTTCTTACTTTCATTTCATTTAGCCAGCATGCTTTTGTATATGCTTTTTAAGCCTGCCTCGAGCATTTTGCTTGAGCCTGGTCCCTTCAGGACCCAAGCGTGTGTCACTGTGTCCGTAAGGACCAACCGTGTAAACAAACAAATATGGGCCTATACCAATTTTGTCTTGACATCATTCATATAAACCATATATTTTCCAGCAAAAAAGAAATTGAAAAAAGATTTTTATTTTTTTTATTTTAAATGTCCGACCGACCGACCCGATTTTAAATTTTTGGCACTTGAGGGCAACACAACATTTCTTTTTGTTGGCCTTTAATATCACTTTAAATCAGACTTTTGCATGCCCGCTGCAGCTCACTTCACTGCCATATATCGACGGTACGAATATTTTATTTTACCGGCCGATATTGGAAATCATAAACACTTCATTGGTTTAATCTTTTCGAAAAAAGAAGGAAAAACATGGGACAGCGCAGCAGCAGGCCTTTTAAAACTTAGGTTTGGGAGTTTCTTCCATTTATTTTAGGTATGTGAAAATATGTACATCGCAAAATATTGACCAACAACCCGGCCGGTATGTAAACAGCTGCAATGCAGGCTTGCTTCTGTCGAAAGAAAGCGGCGGTTTTGCTAGTAAACAAAAAATGAATTTAAATTAGAGAATAAAACATAGTTCTTAGCTGTTTTGCTATAGACGATGGTCTTATAATGTATAGGCTGTACCATATTTGGAGTCGTGTATGGTCGCCGCAGGCGGCCATACACGACGACACAATTTATTCTCATTCTTATTTAGTTTATTGGTTATTTTGATCTTTTATCATAAAATAACGCATTTTGTTAGATTTATTTTAAACAAACAACAACAAATGTCCCCCTTTATAAAATCGGCGAATCCAGCGAGCTGTTTTCCAACATCCTGCTTCAAAATAATCGCGTTCTTTAGCACACACGCATCTGTCATCGCTGCGTTATACCCACAACGCATACGACGGCGACTTTGTGTAGGGCACGCTAACGCGATGACGCGTTGATCATACGCGCTGAAGGTATTATTTTTCGAATGAATTAAACCCCGCCCCAAACTATGCACCATTGTCTCATAATGCATGGGCGTGTCGGCTGAAAATCGGCCAAAAACCAATCAAATTGCCTGCTGACATCTCAAACCACACCCACTATATAAGAATGCATGATAAATCAACTTGCTCATGATTCAGCCGTGTCGTGGCCGTGTTTTAAATGGATGTCATTAATGTGCGCCCCCGCGTGTGCGTAAGTGCCCTACCAATGCGCGTGTTTGTGCAAGGCGCAGCTCGCGCGGTAAGCAAATTGCTGTCAAAAAGTGCTCCGTCATTTGGGCTGGAACATTTCCAGTCGTCACAACAGCAAACGCAGTGGAGCGTATTGTACCACTGGAGGATAAAGTCTAGCTGCATCCCTGCCCCAGTCCCGCAAGGATCACATCCAGAACCGATCAGGAGGTGTTCTACGATTCAGTGGCGCGGCGTAGCTATAGCTAGGTTTTTCATATTGGAGGGGCAATTAAAAATTGTTAAATTACATGAATTTGCCAACTAAAAAATGTGCGAGTATAGCGCGAGAAAATGTGCTCTATTTTATGTACAACAATTACCACTTATTTTGGTATATTTGTCAACGTTACGAAAGGTTCCAAAAATCATCCTATCGTTGTATGAAATCAATATAAATGTTATGCATATGCAAATCATATAAAGGTGTTTTGCCAGAATTCATGTTTTCATAACCGCACTATTCGTTTCTTTTGATCTCGCTAAAAACGTAACTTTTTTTTTAAACGTGTGTGACACGCCTAGAGTCTTTTTACTCCTATAGAGTCCACACAGCATTCCAGATTAGATTTATTCCGTTAGCGCCCTCAACGGAATAAATCACAATAACACTAGTTTAAGATTGTAGGATATCCAATTTATAGTTTAAGATTGTAGGATATCCAATTTATAGTTTAAGCTTGTGCCATCCTTGTTTTTACCTCCCCGACCACTTGTGCCATCCTTGTTTTTACCTCCCCGACCACCAACCCCCAATCTGGTCAAGTACATGTTGTTTCCATCACCAATGTTTACGTCCTCCATTTTTTCTTCGGCTCAGAAATAACGGCTCATTAGCGCATGCGATATGCATATGCGTTTGTCCTAGGTGTAGGGCGCTATACCTCGACTCCACTTAGGGGCCTGTAGTCCTCAAAACCCCCGCCCAATGACCCCTCCCCTCATCAACGCTCGCCACGCTATAAGCCTCTGGTTTTCATGTGGCATTTGAATTTGTTTAAATTGATACAATATTTCTTGTATAGACGCACTGTAAAAAATTTGGACGCCTCAAAAGGTGTTCTGGTTATTAACACCAAAGGTGTTCTATGATTTTAAACTTTTATAGTGGAAATATTTACACATATGTTCAGTTTTTTCTTATTTAAACAGTATCCTATATCCATAAATATTTGAAAAACATCAAAATCTATATTATCATTACAGGATTTAGTCAGCTGCAAATTGAACGTGTTCTATTTTGAACACCGTGTTAAACAAAGGAACACCTTTCTTACACCTTTCTTAACACCTTATTTGTAACAGTTTGGGAACACCATGTGTTCTAGAACACGTCTGTGAACACCTGACGCATTCTAGAACACATTGGTGTTCCCAAACTGTTACAGAAAAGGTGTTAAGAGAGGTGTTCCTTTGTTTAACACGATGTTCAAAATAGAACACATTCAATTTTCAGCTGACTAAATTCTGTAATGATAATATAGATGTTGATGTTTTTCAAATATTTATGGATATAGGATATTGTTTAAATAAGAGAAAACTGAAAATATGTGTAAATATTTCCAATATAAAGGTTTAAAATCATAGAACACCTTTGGTGTTAATAACCAGAACACCTTTTGAGGCGTCCAACATTTTTACAGTGCGTTATTCTTAATTGGCGCATTTACGTCAACAGAGGATGTGAATTCTAACTGAGCATGCTCTGAGCAATAGTGCGCCGATAAACATTACAATCTCGTACTGCAATGTAATGAACTACTGTGAACTTCTAGATTTTCCTGGATAGTGTCATGTCGGTTACCAGCAAACATTTCATTTCAATCTAGTGGATAAATAGTTTATACGTTCAAGTTTAGTTCACGAATGTAATAAGGTCAAATATTGAATGATATCTTCTTTATGATTAGTGCAAAGTTCACCACATTGAAAAATTACATCACTCCTTTCGGAGCACGAATGCTCTGAGCACAGGGGGGGGGGGGGGGGGGGGGGGGTTGCTCTGAGCACGGGGGGGGGGGGGGGGGGAGGACATCGTTTTGTCTGAGCATGCTCAGTTGGAAAGCACGGTCCTTTTTTGAACAATTTTTATAATTTTAATGGCCAAAAACCAAATCATGTTTCCGACAACGGGACACTTTGTTTGACACACCCTGTAACCACCTCTTACGTTCGAAAGTCGGTTGTATTATAAAGTGCAAACAAAGTAAAGAGAGCGATTTTATTATTCAAATAAAAAAGTAAAAAAATCAATTTCGTGACTTTTAGGCCCAGTTTGCCCAAACATAACTTTAAAAATAATCGCATCTGAATGTTATAACATTTTCAGACATGTATAATGTTATGTTATCAATGCGTAAAATATGACTTATATTGTCAATAAAACTCTTGCTTGGAGAAAAAATATTGGCAATTGCTGTTACTAGACATGCTAGACTGATATATTCTGAACAATATGGGGGCGACATGTTTGTCAAATGTTGCCCGTTTGTGGTGGGTGTGGGTCCCTTTTTTTTGTTTTCCACAAGCTTTTCGCAACGTCAATCTACCTGATGCGGGTCTTTACCGTTTTACTGGAGTAACCAACCCACATGATATTTTAGCAACTTTTGTTCAATCGTAAGTTCGAATTATAGGGTTTGTGCAATATACAAATGGGCGATTCCACCACACGCATTATAATTAACGCGTCATTCTTTATTCTCCATTCTGCTAATGCCAACATACAAGAACAATAAAATCTCTTACAAATTTGAGACCTCTGTAAATTTCGGTAAACTGTTTTCTAATTTTGTTTCAACTTTATCTAACCATTCCACAATTATTTTGATTCTGTGATGCAAACACTATGCCAATGCTAGAATAATAACATACTAACTGCATGCAAATAGTCGGTAACACGTGACGTGTTACATCGCGCGTAACTTTTGCGCCCCTAAATTACTCAATAATTAGTCAATTGAATCAATACAGTTGCCAAGAAGTGAACCCCTGGGCATTGACCCCACTGACATAATTCATGTTTGACCAGGTTTTCTTGACAACGCATTTTGGTGGCTCATTGTGAATCACTTGAAATTCTTATGAACGTTTACTATTTTTTATGGCCTTATAGACTGTTGGGTGTGAGGCCAAAATGTGCTTAGTTTTTGATTTTTGTAGTCCACCTCTAGGCATTACATGAAATTGTTACCAAAAGGTGGCAAATATATCCCTTAACACAAATTCAGCTGATCCCACGTTCGTAGGTTGCACGTTATGACCCTAGACCTCGATTTAGGGTCAAAGGTCACATGTGTTTCAATGGGAAGTCAAAAACTAAATTTAACATGGTAAAAAAACTAAAAAATGAGCTATTGAATATAAAAGGTATATTATATTGTTGGGATATAAGTGTTTTAAACAAAAAAGTCAATCACAACTTTGATCATAGATCAATAGTTTTTGAACTGCGACCTTTTGAAAATGACAAGTTGGCCAAAATAGACCATTTTGGTCATATTTTTGCAAAATTAGGACATAAAAGACGTGTTATCATCTTTAAAAAAATATTTTGACTCATTATGAATTATTAAACCATGTTATAATGTTGGTTTATACATGTAATTTACATTATAACACATTTCAAAAGTCAATGGTGTGCGCATGCCATGGCAAACAGCTTTAATATCCTTCAAATTCATCGAAAATGGGTAAAATCTGAGTCAAATTTAAAGGATTTGAAGGATATTAAAGCTGGTTGCCATGGCATCAGCATACCATTGACTTTTGAAATGTGTTGTAATGTAAAGTACATCTATATACCAACATTATAACATGGTTTATTAATTCATAATGAGTCAAAATATTTTTTTAATGATGATAACATGTCATTTTTGTGCCAATTTGGCGAAAATATGACCAAAATGGTCTATTTTGGCCAACTTGTCATTTTAAAAAGGTCATAGTTCAAAAACTATTGTTGTAATTGACTTTTTTGTTTAAAACACTTATCCCAACAATATAATATACTTTTTATAGTCAATAGCTCATTTTTTAGTTTTTTTACCATGTTAAATTTAGTTTTTGACTGCCCATTGAAACACATGTGACCTTTGACCCTAAATCGAGGTCTAGGGTCATAACGTGCAACCTACGAACGTGGGATCAGCTGAATTTGTGTTAAGGGATATATTTGCCACCTTTTGGTAACAATTTCATGTAATGCCTAGAGGTGGACTACAAGAGTGAAAGATACAGACCAACACCCTATGGTCTATTACTAAAAGGGGGATTACAAGTGACGTCAATTGAAACCAAATTATTTAGCAAATTTATTCAAAAAGTGTTGATCTGTAATGTCTGTTATCGGTGTGAAAGGAGCCATTGTCACCCTGGAGCCATAGTCCGGCCTCCATAGCCATACGGAACTATAAAAAGTGAAACTTGCGTGTAGAGACAACAACACATTACTTCACAGTACAGGGTGGACTATGGCTCCAGGAGAATGTGAGTCCTATAATACTACACCGGATAAAAATGGGAAAAGTAGGGGTTTACAATAGTACGAGTGTTGGTCAATATGTAATGAAAGTGATCATGTTATGAGACGCATGAGTGATTCTATTGAGAGATATAGTGTAATCATTGTGAAGTATTGGCGCGAAATTTGAATTGTTTTGTGAAACACGTGCTATTAAGAGGATTGCACAACAAGACACCGGAGGTAAATCCCGACATTGGTTTGCATAATTATGATACCTAAGACAATAAATTTAATCCGGTGTAATTTGAAATATATAAAAGGGAAATTAAGGAGAAGCAGTTTTAAAAATAAAAAGTACACTAATATCAGTATTTAAAATAGCCCATTTTCATTGAAAAAACGCCTAGCGGAAAATCAAAACATCTAGAAAAATCGAAGGAATGAACCAGTCCACTTAGTCCAGTCAAAATGACACCTACACCCACCACTAATTGCAACAGAATTATTTCCACTACAGTGCATTTCAGTAAGGTCCCCTTATCACCATACTAAAAGTCCCAACAAATCCCAGCATGGGAAAGTGGTCGAATTTGCATTATATATGCAACTTCCGCCATTACTATTAAATTGAAAATGCTTAGTTTTGAATGAGAATGGTTAAAAATGGTTCGTATGGATACAACAAGTCATAAAAGGAATGGTTTGCTATATCTGTAAGGACCGCATCTATAGTAGTAGTATCAGTCAATAATTGGTCAGGAAGCTATAGGCCTACGGATAATGTAAGTTGACCTTTGACCTAATGATACTACTATGCTTAATAACTTGTAGATATAGCAAATTATTCATTTTAGGCCTATGGCTTGTTGTATCTATCCGAACAATTTGAGACTATCCTCATTCAAATCCGAGCATTTTGAGAATTTGACCCCTGGGAACAAATGTTGACCTTTGACCTATTTTCCCCTTCAATTTGACCCCTAATGGCGGGAGCTAATTTGCATAGTATGCCCATTAGACCACTTTCCCATGCTTGGATTTTGGGGACTTTTAGTATGGTAATAAGAGGACCTTAAATGCACTGCATTGGAAATAATTATGTTGGAATTAGTGGCGGTTTACCCCTTCAAATGTGTTAGATTGACTGGACCGTGACTGGACTAATTAGTCTGTATACTTAATTTATTATCTGAACTTATTCATATGAAACCTACACAAAATATGCGCATAAGACACGGTAAATCATGTTAAACTAGAACATGAATATTACCCTATAAAAGATTTCTGTGCCTTCAAATTATTATCAGAAACATTAAAAATGATTAAATCAATTTGCATACTTATTTTTATAATCGAAACGAAGATATACATAGATGTATCAATCAAAGATGACTGCCACTACTACCGCTCTTATTACTATGTATTGTTCACATAATTTCAAGGGTATGAGAATTTTTCATGATCGGTTCCTTTTGAAATGCCCACTATTATTGCTTTACATTCAACAACAATTTATACTCAATTATAATCCCTCCGCGCTGAAGACCCCCTTTTTTACCCTCTGCTGCTAACTCTTTTGACCCTCCTTTTGAGCCTGCATCAGTTCTTAACACCCCAATTTTATTGAAAATTCGAAAACTTGAGCCAGTTCTCAAGACCTACTTTTTTTGGGGAAAAATCAGTTCCTATTAAGACCCTATTTTTCGTCATAAAATCCACTCAGTTCAGTTCTGTAACCCCCCCCCCCCTTTTTTTGAGACCCTGTGCGGCAAACCCCTACCCCAAAAAAAAGTTGAACCCCCCCACCCCCGGGTTCAAATGTTATCCGTTTCTATGCTTGTATTGCTGAG
>CM069441.1:127555704-127771734 GCA_035610835.1 Ophiura sarsii | reverse complement strand
CCACTGAATAATTTTGATGAATGTTGTGGAATTCTGAGACCTTTTTGCCTTTGTCATGACAGAGAAAGTATTATGATGTTATAACCCCCACCCCCATAAATAATAAATATTTATAATGAACACTCCCTTTGGTTTGAAAAGGTAAACAATTTCATTATGGTTTAGAAAACATAATGGGCCTCTTTTGACTATAAAGTAAGTATATGTAGGACAGTATTTTTACTCTGGGGAAACTTATCCAGTAAACGAAATACTAATATAATGAAACGGAACACCGTTTTCGGTTCGTCACATATTCTAAAGCTTACCCTCTACATGTAGCCCAGTGCAATCAGGCCTGTATGCATTCTGTGTCAGCCTGAACACACGAAAGCATAGGGGAAAATAAGCTTATTAAAAAGTTGACTGATTAGATCGCGTACTTCAACTTTATAATCTCATCTTTTTATGTTCCCATAGTAATCCTTAGTTACATTTAACAGTCAGGCAACTTATTATAGTCTTCAAATGGTCACATTCTGTGTATTTTGTGTGTAAATGTGATTCGTAAACTAAATCTGGTCCCGATATTTTGTACGATGTATGATCCCCGTCCTCAAGGGGTTGTTGCCATATCATTGGGCTAATCATATTGAAGGGTTCACCTAGACTGTAACTCTCAGCCGCCCTCTTATGTCGCTATCTTGCAGGCTCCGATATTTGTACAGCTTTAGCGTCCGTACGGTAATATTGATGACTGGGGGATGTAGCCTAGGGTTCGCCATAATCATTGGGCTAATTGCGAGAGCCAAGGCAACACGGAACAAAGAGGCCGTGCCGTGGCCGTGGACTCAGTGACTCAGTATATTACTAAATCATATAATATAATACAAAATAGCATCCAAATAGCTTAGTATATTACTAAATGGCATCCAAATAGCTGAAATAACTTACTGTGTCCTCTTACCTTCATATTATAACAATATCAATTACATTTTACAACAAAATCGCTTCAGAAGATGATTAATGCAAGTTATTAGCAAATGCAATTTTAGGGGTTTGTGAAAAGGTTACGACTTAGAAACGTCGTTTCAAATGACGGGCTCGTCATCTCCCCCGTCAAAAAAGGGGTGAGAAAAAATGAAATAGGAAAAAATTGAGAAAAAAGACCGAGGTTATTAGCCAAATAGAAGGCAAAATTGTACATGTAGTACATTTACTATGCGATTTTTTGGGGACTGTGCGAAATTTTTTGAGCCCCCCCCCCCCCCCCCCCCATTTACGTGAATTTCATGAGGTAAGTCACTAGAAAAAAATTGGGGCAACCTTTTACGAAAATTTTAGAAATCTTGCCCCCCCTGAACAAAATCCTAGCTACGCCACTGGGATAGACACCTTGATTTTGTCATTCCAAGGGTCCGTGGGCAACTTGGTAACAACACTTTTCGATTTACTGCGGTCGGAGCTTGGAACTCTCTTCCAGGCGTTATTAAATCGAGCAATAGTTATGCCTACTTCAAAAAAGAAGTAAAATCTCATCTTGCAATGAATGCAAGATTGAGAGAGGGAGGGGTACCATTCTTTGACTTATTTCTGTCTTCTTCTTTTTGTGTGCTTTAATTTATCTTGACTAAGGACACCAATGGAAATAAGCTCTTGTGGCTTTTTGGGCTATCCTTGGTCTTATCAACGTGCTTTCTGTCTGTGTTTTTACTATTTTTCTCTTATATTTAATTATTATATGTACCATCTATATATGTGTTTTAATGTGCAATGTTAATTTGACATAATAAATATGAAATGAAATACTAATGTTAACCTATAAACACAGCAAACTATTGCCGATCCCAATAATACTGGGTGTTCCAGAATGTATACCGGGAAAGGTGCATTTAGGGAGTGTTCATAAATACTTTGGTGGGGGGGGGGGGGTTGGAAACAATTGAGCCATGGACATCTTCTTTTTTTTGACCCCCCCAAAATAGGGTGGGGTTTTTTCTTGACCCCCCCCCCCCTTTCAAGAACTCTTTTTTTTTTTTTGACGCCCCCCCTATACAAGCACTTTTTTCCCTGACCCCCCCTTTTAAGAACCTTTTTTTGGGTTGGCCCCCCCCCTCATATTTTCCAACCCCCCCCCCCCACCAAAGTACTTATGAACACTCCCTTATTAAGATATAAATACCATTGTTGTTGCTCAAAGTGTTATGATTCTAACATCTACTTATGTTTAGATTGCTTAAAGGTATATTATGTGATCTTTTCAGAGAACGCCCTCAACATCGAAAAAAAATAGAAAGAAGATTTGTTTGCAGATTTACATTTCTGATCATAAATCGTACATACATTCCAAGTTACAGGGCGATACGATTCTTAATTACTTCAAAATCATGATTTTAGAGTGAAAATAAAGTGTCGGATTATCCGACAGTTTATTATTTTCACTCTAAATTCACTCTAAAACCATGATTTTGGGGTAATTAGGAATCGTATCGCTCTGTAACTTGGAATGTATGTATGATTTATGATCAGAAATGTAAATCTGCAAGAAAATCTACTTTCTAAAAAAATAATGAATAGAGGGCGCTCTCTGGAAAAGATCACATAATATGCCTTTAAGAATTTTGAATTTTCAAAATCGGACGTTTTTTGTAAAAACGGTAGATTCCAAGTTTGACCAAAATTACCGCTTTTGAAACTCATAAAATCATTGACTATGTTCGGCACAAAGTACAATTTAAATAATATGCAAGTAATTGGCTACGTCCTATTTTTATTTCTACTACAAAAATAACATACATCAACTGTTGGGGATATTTTATGAAACAATATTTGAATGGTGTGAGGGAATTGTTCTGCTTGGGTATAAGTTTTGAAGTTTGGTGTGAGTTTTTATCAATTGAAATACGCTGGTTTTCGCCAATTTTCAATAATGTCCTGTCATATCGGAACGGATAAAGGTGTTTTGATAAAATTACCAGAGTAGGATACATTATATTGCAGGCATTACACTAGTACTGCAATGGGTTTTTTAATATTGTCATTGTTTTTCAAACACGGTATAAATAATTCTGGGAAACCCAGTACATCCATAGATATTATGACATGTTTATTATACATTTATGTACATGTATATTATTTATGGTGTATAAATTGGAGTTTCTTACAGAATTTTGGTATAAAAGTTGATTTTGAGGGGAAAAAAGTGACAAAATAGTTATTGACTTGACTTTTCACAATTTATACCTGCTTCTGATTTTAACTCATAAAGGAAACAAAAGGTTAACAATTCATATAACCTACACACAACCACTATATAGTAATGTTTTATACATGACACACATATTTCTGAATATAAACCATTTATTTAACAAAGCAGTGTCGCTAAATCTTGTCGGTTCACTTTCATTTCTTGCCCCCCCCCCCCCCCCCCACCCACCCCCAATATGAAAACCCTAGTTACTGTATAACAAAGTACATGTACAAAACTCGGTGAACTTTAAAATGTTTTGTTTCTTCACTGCTGTGCTGCATGTGACTCCCATGTAACTGTTACTGTGTGATCCTTGGGTGTGATCCTGAATGTCTTACTTTTCGTTTAACGACCAAAAAAAGGCATTCTGTTTCTTAAAGGTAGATGTTCCGATTTTCAACTTGAAGTTTTCTATTCTACATGAAAGGTCATCCTTAAAAAAGTCGCGTTCCAAAGTTTGAGTTGCATAGCTCTAATGGTTCTTATTTTAGACGCACAAGATGCTGTGAACTGTACCCATTGAGTAGTACACAAACTATATCGGTGGTTACCACCATTCGCGGTAATTCGACGTTATTTCATCGATTTCTCCGTAATTATACCGATTTAGGCCGTCAAATTTCAGTATGATGATGAGAAAAATACGAGCTTTCATATGATATGAAAATCTCCGTATGTTTGAAATAATTCTGTATTACGAAAATGTGATCGGGTCATCTACCTTTAAGTATGAATGTGATCTGAAGTTCTGAAGCTGAAGTAAGAATGATGACCGTCATCCGGACACTTTACACATGCAAACATTATACAAGTAATATTTTGTTTGCAACCAGGCATAAGCCTTGGTGCAACACTGTACTGCTTGGTTCCTGCAAGGCATAATGCCTTGGTTTATGGCAACAAAATCACACAATGTCAGACTCTCACAAAAATATTCCAGTTTCCAGACCAAGTTTATGATGACAAGTGAATCTATTTCTTTTATGTCTTTATCTTTTTTGTAGTCTGTAACTCTTTATCAGAGTCTTTAGTTCTTTTTCTGCTGTGTTCTTTTGTTTCTCCATCTTGCAAGTCATCGTCTTCATCTGAAATGTTAGAGAAAATTAACAAAATGCTGCATTTAGTATACTTATTGTCAATATACTGGGCGTAACTAGAGGGAGCAGGGGGGATTTGCCCCCCCCCCCCCTTCATCCAGAAGGCTTGCCCCTGATGCCCCCCCCCCAAATGAAATGACAAACTCTATACACAAGATGAGGCAGTACAAATGAGATTCCATGATACTGATAGAGTCCCTCCTATATAAACTTGAAATTCCTTGCTTTGAGGTACATGATGAAGGGGGAAAACTCACTAATTTGAGAAAAAGGGGGGGGGGGGGGCTAAGCCACTTGTGAGAAAGAGAGAAGGGCCGAAAGAATGAAAAGCCCTTTGTGCCCCCGCCCTATTAATGCCCCCGCCCCATTCTCTGGATGTAGTGTATATAGGCATATATATGACAATTTACAAGGACCATCTTTTGAGCACGTTTTGTGTAAAACATGCCCTAACATTAGAAAATCTTGTCCCCCCCCCCCCCCCCCCCGAAAGAATCCTAGCTACGCCACTGTGTGTTTGTATTTATAGTTTGTTCTACAAACATGACAAATAAATGAATTAATTAACCTAAAAATTAAAATTGATATTGAAAACACATTTGACAAGCTGGATGGTTTAAAAATCAACACTAAAAACAGAAAGACTATACTTATATAGCTTTGTTTATTGCACCCTGCACATCGGCACAACATGAATGATGTTTATCCTTAGACAAGCCGAGTGGAGCTTTCTAGGATGTCTCCATTGAATTGAAGATTGATTGAAGATTGAAGGGCAGGTCAAACTGAACACCCGGGCCCCTCTTTGGTAAAATATGCTTTTTGTTTCAATATAATATGTCGTCTGTGTCTCATACTATCATAGTCTTCATTTAAAAATATCCTGGGTGCTTAAACTTTGCATGAGTTGTTTGTTTCACACGAAGTAAACAAATTTACACACCTTCATCAGCATCATCCGTGTCTTGTTTGTTGTTGTCTCCTCCGCCAGCTGAAGCTTTACCTTTGTTGTCAACTTTCTCTAGCTCAATCTGTTCTGTTAAATATTTATTCACTTCCTCTTGTACTTTCTTCAGATTCTCCCTTAGATCAGCATATCTAGGTGTGTCTTCTGCATGGTGAATTGATTCATTAAATGTTCGTTGTTTACCAGATAATGTAACCACGGCTTGGATGTTGCTGCTACTGGAGGCTGCCATTTTTGTTCGGAAGGGTCTATTCGCAGTACGATACTGCGGATAAGAAGGGGTTGCCAGCTTATTCGCAGTACGATACTGCGGATAAGAAGGGTTGACCAGCTTATTCGCAGTACGATACTGCGGATAAGAAGGGATGCCAGCTTATTCGCAGTACGCCACTGCGGATAAGAAGGGGTTGCCAGCTTATTCGCAGTACGACAGTGCAACAGTTTAAAATGACTTTTTAACGTTTTTATGTCCTCTTTTAAGGGAAGTGTCAACCCTTTTTGGCGCCAAATTTAACAAGCATTGTAACTTTTAAACTATAAATGTGTACATAAAGTGTTTTTTTTTAATGAAATGAGTCAGAGACTCTTTTTTTTGGGGTATCAAATGTCATTCAAATCGATTTTGGCGCCAAAAAAGGTTAGTAGTTGAGAGAGGGTAAACTACTAATACCTAACCTAATCGATTTTGGCGCCAAAAAAATGAGGGTCTTAGGTTAGTGTTGAAAAGGGTAAACTACTTTTTAAGGGACGCTTCATTATATTTTCAAGGGGTAGGAAGTTGGGTTCGGGGGAATCTTTTTTTTATCTGGCCACCGTAGGGAGGATTGTTTTTATTTTGCGCCGAATTTGTAAACAAAATGTATTCATTCATATTGAGTTGGGTGGGGTAGAGGGGTTATTTTATTTTTTTGTTGGCCTGGATAATATATAGAGGGGGATTTTTTTTCTCCAAAACAACTTCCTACACCCCCCCCCCCCCCCCCCCCCACACCTGAAAATCTAATGGTACGTCCCTAAGACCCCCTCTTAAATGTCATTAGAATCGAAGTTTGTGCCAAAAGAGTTGGGGTCTCATAGTAGTTGAGAGGGGTAAACTATAACCTAAGACCCCTCTTATGTCATTAGAATAGATTTTGGCGTCAAAATGGTTAGCAGTTGGGAGGGGTAATCTCAGTTCCCAAAAGTTGGTGAGGGAGGGCAACACAACCAGTTTAATGTTGGTCTAAAATTAAAGGGACACAATGTCATATTGAATTTTTTTAATTTTCATTAATTTACTTCAGAATTCAAGATGAACATTAAAAATTGCCATTAGCAAAACTTGATTAAAACAATGTTTTAAATATGTTGGAATACCACCCTTAACCATGTAAAATGCTGGTTGCGGCTCTACCAGCATTTTTGAATCTATGTTTTGTTGTACAAAGAGGGCTGATTTTTCTTAATCCTTCTAGGTGTAGGTTCATACATGTAATACAATTGTATAGGGAGCGTTCATAAATACAATTGTAAAAATATACAAGTCCCAGTTTTTATCATATATTTTTGTAATTGAGGGCGCTGCCTCCACCACATCTCTTAATGCCCCTTTAATATGGACAACAAATTGATTGTCAAAGCTTGTACGAAATATACAGGGCCGTAAGACACTTTTTTCAAAGGGGGGGTTTTCAAAAAAAAAAATTCGAATTTGCACCTATTTTTTGCACGATCGAGGTACATTTTGGCTCTAAACAAGCTTGTAGCAAAGAATATTGCATTTTGGGAAGACAAATGCGCGCGTAGCGCGCGAAATTTTTTCATCTGTGTACAAATTTTCCGGGGAAGATTTTCAAAGAGGGGGCGATCGCCACCATCGCCCCCCCCCCCCCCCTTCTTACGGGCCTGATATAAAACAACATGTTCCGGATTCTGGATAGAGAAAATATTTTAATCAACTGCAAAACAAACTTCTGGAATTACATCAATACATCAATATGTGTAAAAGTCTCCCTTGTCACCATCAGTGGCGTAACCAGCGGGGGGGCAGGGGGGGCGGGAGCCCCCCCACTTGGAACCCTTGCCCCCCCGCTTGCCCCCCCAAATGAAATCCAGTACGGCTGTAAATGAAATTTACAAACAAAGTACACACCAAATCCCCCCCAATAATGACATCGTGTCGGTTGAGATTGGCACTGTCGGTTCATTTGACGAAAGGAATCATGGAATTATGATGGTCAAAAGTACACATATGAAAAAATTTCGCGCGCTACGCGCGCATGTCTTCCCAAAATGAAATATTCTTTGGTACAAGCTTCTTTAGAGCCAAAATGTAGCTCAATCGTCCAAAAATAGCTGTAAAGTCGAAAATGTTCGCACGCTGCGCGCGCATCTCTTGACTCAACAAAAAATAGGAGCCCCCCCATTTAAAGTCACTGCCCCTTCTTGCCCCCCCCAAATGAAAAAGTCTAGTTACGCCACTGGTCACCATCAATAATGAATGCAATCGTAAGTGGGTGAAAAGAAGTCAGTATTTTTAAGTAAAAGTCAAAGAAACTTTCATTTCTCTGGACTCTGGAGTGCCAGTGGACCAAAGCAATATTTGCAAATTTTAATAACTATTATATGAGCTTGAGGGATAGACCAAACGACATCCGGGTATTTTCCGGGTACCTTATTTGTGATTGGCTATGAACCGTACTGCGAATAGTAGACAAACTGTAATAATTCGCAGTATCGTACTGCTAATAGCCAGTTCGAAATCCCAAAGGTCATGTACGACAAGCTCCATATAGCGGGCCAATTAGTAACACCTCTTCGACAGCACTCGCTTTTCACTACACAGTTCTGCACTAAAAAACATTCACCGTTGTACAAGTAATTGTAATTGTACAAGAGGTTGTAATTATGACCTGTGTGTACAGGTCCTGCGGATCACAAAGGCAGTTTTAAATTTCATGATTTAGAGCATTTTTTACTCTGTAAAGTGTAAGGAAGCCACACCAAAGGTAAACAATTACCATCTAAATCACCTATCAAAATTTAACATGAAGAAGACATGCAAGACAGGCGCATGTTATGGTGAAATTATAAATTCATGTAAGTAAATTTAGTAAAACTGTAAAAGCTTACTTTCAAAATCCTTTGCCCTTCTTAATTTGGGCTCTAGTCTAAGAATTAATGTCTGCACTGCTAACTGCAGTATGGAATAGTTACATGTTCGGAGTCTACCGTTGACACTGAGCGTTGGAATTAGGGCGATCCAAATTTAACCAAATCAGTTTTTCTTGGAAATTGAAATACAGCCCGACCCCCTTTTTATCTGAATTTAAACCCTATTCTCCGGCTGAATGATCCCAAAGAAAAATGAGCTTTTTACAACCTGATCTCTGATGCATTTGAAAACCATCTTTTGACGTTGGTTGCTATAGTATTTAGTGCTTAAATAATACATTGTCACTGTGAATACCCCTCATTCAGTACACGTCTATTGTCCCAATTTGAGCACTTCAATTCAGGACAGTAAATACAGAATTAGTAATTACACATAATTTGCTTATCCAGATTATTCACTTATCCGGCCATTGCTTGGTCCCATCATGTCCGGATAACTGGGGTTGGACTGTAGGTTAGAAGGTCAAATTGCTCAAGGTTGTTGACTTGTTGAGCTATAGATTTAACCAGGGCAAATGATATGTTCTTTGATTTTGATCATGAAACATGATATATGATGCAAAAGTTTGACTAATTTGATTAATAAACAGTTGAAAAATATTGATGAATATATCTGACATCCAGTTGAAGGTTTTCATATCCATAGAGCTATGTGTCAGAGAACAGCAGCAAAGAACTATGACCCACAATGCATTGCGAACATACCATATTATCGCTCGAATCAATGGAGCTGACGTCATTTGAGTTTCAGACATCGAAACGAACGGACCTCAGTTTGACTGGCGAAAATTCCTTAGAAAGGAATCGCAAAGAAATTACACCAAACTTCAGAATTCATTAAATAACATTAATCCAAACCTTATTCCGCATTTGCCCAAAATTAAAAATTGTACGTTTTCATAATATTTGCGTCTAAAAGTTGGGACGATGTCAAAAAGCTTCAAAATTCGGCAGCTTTGCGATTCATTTATACACGGTAAAATTTCGCGACCTATTGAAAATTATCTCGAAACAATCCATCCGAAAATACCTGTAAAATGAATAAAATCGGGCTTCTTGATAAACCGAACCAATTTTCATGTATGAAACCATGCTATTAATTTAAATGTGCGATAATCAGGTCGTAAATAGTAATTTAGAGTTTCTACGCCAAGAAGTAATTTTGGCTTTAATTTTATAATTTTCTTATAATTTTTTTAAAAACGCAACATGCCTAAAATCTAATAATTAGGACCCCCTAGTATTAGGCTATTTTAGTACCGAATAGATGCTTTACACGCCTATCAGCATATGTTATATTTTGTTTAGCCACACTTTTTACTCGTTACATGGTCCTGGAAAAACAAACAAATTGCGTAAAATGTAAATTTGAAAATAACGCAGTCATTCAATTCAACAAGTCCTTTCCACTATACTCCATTTAGCTCTCTGGACAGTGACGTTACCCCGGACGTAACATAACAGACGCAGCTTTTACGTGTACGCGTTACGTGTATGTATCTTCCGTCTTTCAACGCTCGTGTGTGTATATACGTGTACGCCAGCGCCTCCAGTAGGTGCGCTCTATATGCTGCAATTAGTAGAATACGCAGTTACGTCAGTCACCGTTGTGATGGCCAAGCCGCCAAAAAGAATGGGGGCTATAGTCTAATTTGGCCATCACGAGACAGTGACGTAACTGCGTATTCTACTAATTGCAGCTCATAACGCACGCGATAACTCGAGGCGCTGGCGTATACACACCAGGGATAGCACTGGATCAAAAATGTGAGAGGTCCCATGACATTTTTCAGGACCCCGTAGGACTTCAAAAAACAAATTTAAGGGGTCCCCCAAGAAATTGAGGGGTCCTGAAGTTTGGGTATTCGAAAATATTACTTTTTTACGGGGAGTTTTAATGAATTTAGATGGAAAGGATGGATATGTAATTTACAGAATTTCTTAAGGTTTCCATTTCCATACATCGTCAAATTTAAGGGGTCCCTTCAATTTTGATCGGGACCCGCAAGTCTTTCCAATTTGAAACCTGACGCGTCACTATTAGAAAGTGAGAGGTCTAGGACGCGCAGACGCGTCAGAATGCGACCCCTGATACACACAAGCGTTGAAAAACAAAAGATACATACGCGTGCGTAAAAGGTGCAACTACGGTTGAATTATGTCACTGTCCAGAGGAAGCCAAATAGAGTATAGGGACACATTTCGCAGCAATAGGAATAATTTCCAAAAATGTACTTCGGTCCCAGATACTGGTACAATGTTATCATTCAATACTGGAACATAGAAGTTGCCAGAATCACTTGATACTGGTACGATGTTATGTTCCAGTGTCGGTCGATACTGGAACCAGACTGGTCCAGTATCGAGTGATACTGGAACGTTTTTATGTTCCAGTATCAATCGATACTAGTAAGCCTACACATGCTACCCGTGCGATTTATCCCAGTATTGAACGATTGCCCGATACGGAAACATTTCATAAATTACGTGCTAGTATATCAACCGATACAGGAAAACACTGATTTTGTACCAATATCGAACGATTCTGGGTGTTCCAGTATCTGAAGATACTAGTACAGTCCAGAATCTGGAATATAAATTGCTCTTTTTTGAATTTCCTTCAAAAAGAGGAAATCATCCGCCATATTATGGCAAATGTCATGTTAGCTGCCCCATTATTACATTTCGCAGCTTATTCCGTTGACGTGTACCCATTATGAAACGGGGCACAGAACATGATCATTTTTTATATTTTCTTTAATTACAGAACTAAAATTTTCCTCCCAATGCCATATTTCCCTGAAATGAGATTCCAATTTTGTACAGGCCCGACTTAATAATATACTATGACAGAAAATGGTAATGACAGGGAATATGCCGCCCCCACACCAGTCTACCACCTAATAGTTTCCTTTTAGTTTAAATATATGTGATCTTTACCAGGACGCCCTCAATCCTGAAAAAAAATTGGAAGCAGATTTACATTTCTGATCATAAATCGTACATACATTCCAAGTTACAGGGCGATACGATTCTAAACTGTTGGAGTTTGCGCCGACAACTTATTTTAGTCTAAATTCACTCTAAAACTATGATTTTGAGGTAATTAGGAATCATATCGCTCTGTAACTAAAATATATTTATGATCAGAAATGTATCTGCAAGAAAATTTGCTTCCATTTTTTTCCAAAGAATTGAGGATTTATTCAAAGATTGAGGGTGTCACCTGAAAAGATCACATTATACCTTTAAATTCATATTACAATGTCAATTCTGTATTAAAAAGTGGCTTACATGCCATTTGTATTTAGAATAACATAAAAAGATTGAGTTTTATTTTCAGGATAATGAGCTCAGCAACTTATTCTCAATGTTAGCACTCCAATTCAGAATAGTGGATCTTGGAATAAAACAACCAACACTAAGGCCATGTTCCCACAAAAAACAAAATTCCAGAGTTTTCTATAGTCTATTTGGCCATCATGAGACAGTGACGTAACTGCGTATTCTACTAATTGCAGCCATAATATCTCATAATGCGCGCGTCTACTCGAGGCACTGGCGTATACACACGAGCGTTGAAAGACGGAACATACATGCGCGTAAAAGCTGCACCTGTTAGTTACGTCACTGTCCGGTGGAAGCCAAATAGAGTATAGACTAGTCCGGACCCGGACTAAATCGCTAGTGGGAACGCGATCCAAGTACGTCCCGGTCCGGACTCGAAGTGTTTTCTGTTATTTTTTAAGACCACCTTATTATTTTGGTATGCTTGCGGATTACATTTAGGTTGAAGAAGAAAAAAGCGCCTGCAAATTGTTAGATTCTTTTAATGTTATTCTAAATACAAATGGCATGTAAACCACTTTTTAATACAGAATTGACACAGTCACAGTTCACTCAACAAGGAAATATAAATCTAGAATACATGTTAGCATAATTCAGATTTTATTATTGCCATAATCATTGATGTTACATGCAAAATAAATGCATATTAAAAATGAAAATAAATGTACACTTATTGGTCTTTTATTGTATTCCATTCATTGTATTGATGTGCAATATAAGGACTGCTTGAATCTAATCATTGCAGAGAGCAATTATAGATCATGGTTACAGCTTGTACTAGAATGTGAAACTGATCACTTTTTATTGGCTACAATCTTTTTTTTCACCTCAAGATATTTTGATATCAGAGGAATCCCCATAATTTGCTCATTATGCCTGTAAAATTTTAGGGGCCTGAAATGTTTCATTTGAAAATGACAGGCTAAAATGTGGTGAATGCAAAATTACAGGCTAAAATGTGGTGAATGCCACAGATGGTTCACCACCCGCCAGTTTGTGTACTACTCAAATTGGAAAATTTCTTGTGACCTTGTGCTTCTAAAATAAGAACCACTGGAGTTATGCAACTCAAACTTTGGAATGCGACAATTTTACGGATGACCTTTCATGTAAAATAGAAAACATCAAGTTGAAAATTATAAATTAACAATCACCAAAGGTGAAAGCCTGATGAAAAAAAAGTTGTCAAAATAGCGAAAAGCTTGAACTCGTGTACAATTGGAAGGTTTTGTTTTATTTGATTCATTTTTTACATCACAATTTGTTTAAACAAGGGGCTCTATCAATAGTGAATGCTCTCATGCTGTTTGGTTTACATCCATTTGGGATAATGTCAGGTTCATCACAGGTTGCGAGAATTTGTTTATAATTATATTCTGCTTTGTGAGAAATGTGGATTCTCGACCTCTATTCAATAGTGTGTTAAACTCTACTTGCGATTCTATTTTAATTTCTACCCCTGTTGTGCAATTGTTTAAAACAGTTTGACACAGTAATTATCATGACTGTGATGCAAGAGCTGGTGATGGCATGGCAACATCTTAAGCAATTATTCATTAAAACTTGTGGGCTTTTGTAATTCAGTGGAAACACAACAAAACAAAATCTGATTGATATAACACCAATTTCCCGATAACACAAAGCACCTTTCGAGACTCATGGACAAAATAGAAACAAACAATGCAATGGTTGAGGTTTTAAATTGTATGTGACTTGAAAGGTACCTTTAAATTGTATGCGACTTGAAAGGTACCTTTATTATAAGATAAACAAACTTTTCATTTGAAGAATCCAGCCAATGAGATGACTGATGAACATCATCATTTACATCACACAATTATGTGTATAAGCATAAGGATTAATTGTTTTTTTTTTTGAAGAGTTAATATTGAATGTCAAGCGACAATTAACCGAGAATCAGGTTTCCTATGATTCTTAATCACTCTTGCAGTTCGTCTTTCCAAGCCTGCCTGTAGACTGGTAGTTATTGTCTTTTGGACTGGACATATCCGCTGCGCCTGTGTCTAATGATACCTGTAAGCCAAAACATTTGAAGGTGAAGAAAAGGGAAATAAAAAACTGTGTTAATATTTTATTCAGTCATAGATATTGCTAGTCACCAATTCAACTTGACTGTTGACTGTTGAGCATAGTGGTGTGCCCCTCAAGGCCTTAATAATGAAATTGATAAATCTAAAGCCTTGAAGTAGTATGCAGGCCAAAAAAACCTGATCCCGAGTAAAAAAAATTAAAAAAAATCTACCCCACCCATCTCAATAATATGAATGAATACATTTAAATTTTTAAAAATAATTCCCCGCCTTTGGGGGCGCAAAAAAAAATCCCCCCCTTACTGCGGCCAAAAATAAATAAATCCCCCCCCCCTGAACCCAACTTCCTACCCCCCTGAAAATCAATCTAATGGTGCTTTCTATTGATGGGGGAGGGGGAGGTGTTGTTGCTAATTATAAAAAGGCCCAAGTATTCGTGTTGACTGTAGACATTAGACTGGGGATACTTTGACCAGTGATGGGTAACTTTGGCCCACCAAAAATAAAAGAGTTTATTTGTCACATTTTGAGAACAATTCGTCTTACCAAGCTTGCATAGTAGACTGGTTGTTTACTGTCTTCTGGACCGGATATCTTCCTGTTTTCAGTACCTGTAAGCAAAAGAAATGAAGGTGAGGGAAATAATTGGGCTATCACAAATATAATTATGGTATCGTTGTGCCCATCACTACAAAAAAAAATTACAATAGACAAAACAACTTTTGCTTGATGCTGAGTGGATGTCTCTGACACACCCCTTGTATTGTAATTGTATTTAGTGGAGGCACGTCGCACGTCACATGAGGTTGAACTTGCGTATACACGAGTTCAACCAAAAAAAACAGGGCAACGTGTGAACAGACATCCATTATGCGCAATACGTCACCTCGACCTCACGGTCTGATTGGTTAGCGGTATTATGTTAGTTTTCAAGCATGCGTGCACAGCCTGATCGAAGTGCGCCCACGTATGTCGAACTCTGGAGTGTGGCTAGGAGATTATGTGCCGTAGATCCATTGGCTACAAGTACCTATGACATCATTTTACTAGTGAAAAGTGAGTTCCCCCAGATATAGTGCTAGGAGATATCATTGAGCCTCCCAACACCAACATCGCCAAATCATGCTCTTCATCTCTTCAACAAGCATCATAATTTGCTAATTTCAAACAGGAAATCAAACTTAAATCTTACCCCAACAGAAATTTACTTCATTGGAACCATTATTTTGTGTTTCAAGCATGAAAACTAGTTAATTTATTACGCATTTTGTCTTGGATGGCAAATTTGGCCCCGAAACCGGTGGCCAAATTTGTCCACCTACTAGGACCGATCATCGGGCAAGAACTTGGTGTGTGAAAACTGTATGTGCAGGAAAAGGTGAGACTCTTCTCACTTTACCTTGTATTTGCAAAACATTCCCCAAACATGCTAAGTAAAACTAAAAAGCCGTGGCCTTGTTGAACTTCAAGTAATTCACCACCAAATGGATGGATTTTGATGGTCAAATCAAAACCGTAAAACGACACAGACACACACATTTTGTTCTCTGGCGAAAAAATTGACGGTACTGCACATTCCAGATTATACATTACGGTTATAATAAGATTTGATAAAATATAAACTTACCGAAATTTTGATTGAACGGATGTGATATTCCCACGAAAAAGTCAGAAAAGGCGATTGAAAATGTAGCTCGATCTCTTCAAAAACTTCGCGAAAAGTTGTCAAGCATTGTCAAGCTGTCAATCAAACGAAAATAACAAATAGCCTCGTACCTACGCACAAGTCCCAAACGCTGTGTACAAACGCGTGTGGAAAATTTGATGTGCAAGTATCTGGTGCCGATGCTTATTTTAGCTGGCTTCCACAATTTCTTAAAGTTTTTGGCAAATATCTCTATAAATAAATAAGCGCTTAGCCTTTGGGGACCATTTTCTGAAAGCTCCTCTAGTACACGTTACTTTGAGACCAATCAAACCGTAAGCGCCGAGCTGGGTATATCATAACGAACGGTTGTTTCGGGGTCGTTCTATTTACATGTTTTTCAATAGGGATATTCCCGGTTGCACGAAAATAGTGTTTTACGGGAATGGTGGCTAATGGGAAGGTGTTCCAAGCTGCTGTTGTGTCAGAGTTACAGTTAGGTTTAACTAGGTACGGTATCATAGTTTGCCATTAACCTTTTTGCCTTACTTGATTTGCATTGAGTGACAATACTTCGCCCCAAATACTAAAACAATAAACTTATTTCGTCCAGAGGCCCCCACCCCTAATTGAAATGAAAATAATCCAGCAACCATTATACAATGTACATGTTTCCCAACTCATTCAATAATACAGGCAGGGCCGTCAGCAACTTTTGCCCAAGGGGGGTGCGTTTTCACGATTTTTTACCGGAAAGGGGGGTGCGTTTTCACGATTTTTTACCGGAAAGGGGGGTGCGTTTTCACGATTTTTTACCGGAAAGGGGGGTGCGTTTTCACGATTTTTTACCGGAAGTAGTAGTATGACGTCAGAGTGTTAGTGCTGCAGCACGATGATGATGCGAGCGCCTCTGGCGCGAAGCCAATAACGGGTGGGGTCCAGGGGGCGAAGCCCCCGGAAGCTCTGAGCATTACAGCGAATTTAGGACACAATTTTCATGTATCTTGCCATCGTTGACCCCATTTTCCATTCATAAAACAACATGTTACCCTAAAAAAAAAAGATTAAAAAAAAAAGAGATTTTCAAGGGGGGTGCGTCCGCACCCAACGCACCCCCCTTCTGACGGCCCTGACAGGGCAATACAAATGATGTTGCCATTTAATTCTATATTCAATTTATTTATGCCCCATCCACAACTGAAACTAATTTTGCTTACATGGTGCTTACATGGCAGAGACATTTGGAGGTGGGGGGGGGGGGGGAGGGCAAGAGAAAAGATTGGTTGGAAAGATGCACATGAAAATGTTGGCTTTTATGTCAAATTTGGTAAGCTAAGTTGAGGTAATTTGAAATTAATACTCAACATTTTCGATTGTTTGGGGGACAAAATGGGATGGGCTTGATCTGAGTGGGGGATTGTGACTGGGGCCATTTGCAGTAGCATGCGAGAAACACAAAAAGCTCAAAAATGAATGTAGCATGGACGTTTCCATATTTACAGTTTTCATTAATAGTATAATACTTGTAAGTTACATAGCTTAGCCTCATATTTGAATAACAAAGTTATTATAATACCCTTTAACATTTTGCTCTTCCTTTTGTTTTCCCATTTAATTTAGAGATGGCAGCATTTCGAAAGACAATCGGATAAATAATTTTAACCAGCCATCTGGTATTCATCCTTTGTTGGAGAAGTTCAAGAATCAAAAAGTTCAGGAGCAGTAAGAAAATCCTTCAAGATTTGCAGCAATGGCTTTATCAATTCAAGAAAGAGAAATGAGAACTGTTCTCCATTGGTTTACTACATGGAGTCCTTATCAGCGCCAAGATTTCATGACTGATCTCGTTAACAAAGGAGTTCCTCCAGATGTGGAATCTCTATTTGGCAGTATGCAGACCCTCAAAGTGAATGACAAACCTCCCAATATATTCCAGTGTCAGATGAAATTATTTACAAGTTGGTTTGAGGGATGGACGGACAAAGAGAGGGATGATTTTGTGAGAAGGATAGGAGAGATGTCTCCTGAATTTGTGGAACAATTTCATGTGCTGGTGCAAGCTAGGAAACACTGAATTGTGTCCAACATGAATTGATGAAGAATAGTACCAATATCTTTTTATCAAATGTTTTATATTTCAGTATTAATTATGTATCATGCTGATAGTTCACTAAAGTTTGATCAGTTCCAAATTGGCGAAGCCTCCTTACAGCAGCGAATGAATATAGAAGGACGCAGGCACACTGTGCATCATGCATGCGGCCAAAACTGCATGCGCATGGCCATTAATCTCGTTTGTACGCATGGATTACTCTTGCGCGCGTAGAGATAAAAAAAAAAGTTTCTCGCCAATGTGGAACTGATTAAACTATAGTTGACAATTACAAAATGTATTCGCTCCAGACATTTCAACGTGTTACTCTTTTATGTTATGTTACACTCATTTATTGTAATACATTATGTGTGGTGGTATGGGAAAACCCGTCGGAAGTCGCTAGTGTTAATATTGAGATATCTGGGTCATACCAAAATATTCCTAACAAATGAGTTCCAAGTCAATTTTCCAACTTTGGTCCCAAGATAGAGATTATACCTTGAACTTTAGTCTCCAGGAGTTGTTTATGCAAAATTCCAGATGTTAAGTTTATTTTAGTGCTTTTCTGAACCTTGTTTATCAAATTTTATGTGTAAAATGTTTACGTAAAATGACATTTGTTACCATGGTAACCACTTGTGAATTCCGACAATGCATTGTAAAGATTTTGAAAGTGAAGAACTTACAA
Organism: Ophiura sarsii; assembly: GCA_035610835.1. Taxonomy (NCBI): domain Eukaryota; kingdom Metazoa; phylum Echinodermata; class Ophiuroidea; order Amphilepidida; family Ophiuridae; genus Ophiura; species Ophiura sarsii. The sequence continues at coordinate 127,753,461 of CM069441.1, read as the reverse complement.
CTGTTAATAATATCGCAAAAAAACTAGGTTCATATCAAAAGTCCTTTTCATATGACAAACTATTATGTGTGATATAACAATGTAGTTTTATTATTATTAGAGCATTTAAAAGATTTTGTGTACACCTTTGAATTGCCAGTTTCAATTTTTAGTGTTGCATTTAAACTTGCCGACTTTAAAATACTATCTGTAGTTCTAGATGAAATTTCTGAAAAAAATTAACAGTCCTATATTCAGTAGAGTATGAAGCTCTCTGCCAAAGAAAAAAACCAAGTTGCTAGAAAATGACCATGTGAAGGGTTTTCCCATGCCACCACACATATATCATGATATCTCACTGTCCATCAAAAAAAAATAAAAAAAATATGAAACATTATTTGGACACTCACTGAAATCCACCACAGAAAAATAAAATAAAATATTTCAGTAACACTTAAGAAGTCAATGAAAAATTGTCTCAGTCACAAGAGCAAAATTCCACAACATTACAAAAGATGCTTTAAAGGTAGATGACCCGATCACATTTTCGTAACACAGAATTATTTCAAACATACGGAGATTTTCATATCATATGAAAGCTCGTATTTTTCTCATCATCATACTGAAATTTGACGGCCTAAATCGGTATAATTACGGAGAAATCGATGAAATAACGGCGAATTACTGCGAATGGTGGTAACCACCGATATAGTTTGTGTACTACTCAATGGGTACAGTTCACAGCATCTTGTGCATCTAAAATAAGAACCATTAGAGCTATGCAACTCAAACTTTGGAACACGACTTTTTTAAGGATGACCTTTCATGTAGAATAGAAAACTTCAAGTTGAAAATCGGAACATCTACCTTAAGTTAACAAGTGAAACAATGAATTTCAGTGAGTGTCGCCCCTTTTCAAGTTGATGTCATGTTGCTTTTAATGTTGCCACTATATAATTGGTATCACACACTTTTGTTGTTAAAAAGAAATAACTGCAACTTTTGAATATAAATTGTATTCAAATCATGAAAATCAAGTAATGTTGTAAGTGACTTTTTAATCTTGGCTTCTTTTATCAGACAAAATAAATAAAAAAATCATTTTTTTCATACATTCTGGTTTGGTCATCACTGTCATTTGTTCACCCACATTGGCTATGACATTTAATTGGGGTTGGACAATGCCCGGGGGGGGGGGGGGGGTACTCGGATTTGGTTTGGTCGGGGGTGTGCCGCTGGAGATTCAAAACCCATACCCATTTCTAAGGGTGATTTTTCGCGAAAATAGACCTAATTTTGGCAAATTTTCGCGAAAATCGCGAAAACAGGACCCATGTCTAAGGATTTTTCGCGAAAATAGACCTACTTTTGGCAAATTTTCGCGAAAATCGCGAAAACAGGACCCATGTCTAAGGATTTTTCACTGAAAAGCCTACCCATGGCTAAGGATGTCTCATGAAAAAACGACCCACTGGAGCGGCACATCCCCGTATACCTGACATACGTGAGTACCCCCCCCCCACCCGGGGGACAATGGGGCAATTTGTAATGTGAAGTTATTCACCATGACCAACAGGAAATAATGGGGAATTGGGGAATCTCCCATTCCCAGGAAATGTGGGTATTTGGAGGGAAATTTTGCTTTACCAAATATAGAAATAGATAAGAAATGGGGGAAATCTAACTTTCTATGTTAAGATATCAATTTGTTTAAAGGGGGTAACCTCACGACAAATCATACAACTTTTAAATTGAATTTCTACAATAACATGGATGAATCAAGAATGGTGGATTATCTGGTTATTTATCTCATTCATAATTCCATAATATTAATCTCTATTATATGACCATTACATATTTCTTCTCTTTCAAGACACAATTTTATATACGAGGGTCATTCAATAAGTTCTACCTCCTCTCCTCACTCATAACATCCCTAATATTGATGGCAGCCTCATGACATTTGTAGCTCTAATCATAGCTACACATTATAGTAAATCATAATTGATATCTGTTTCAGTTTTGTTATGACGCGGTCAAAGCCAGAGAGAGATTTTGGACAACAAAAACAGAAAATTACCATAGAATGGGGATACTTTTTTTACTTTTTTATTTTTATTCATTGCATGGAAGATACTTTTTGTTTGTAAACTAGACTAGTTGATAGTATATAACTTGCCTCTCACATGATTTTTTGTTTTTGTTGAAAATTTCAGTATTTCTAGATAGTTCCCCCCCCCCCCCCCCCCCCCAATCTTTGAGTTGGTCAAAGTTACCCCACATGTGTGTAACTTTGGCCCACTTGCGAGAAACACGTTCAAACCTACTTGGATGATAAGATATTTCACATTTTTTTAATTAAGGTTTGTTAAGGTTCATTGAAATGTTTTAAAAAAACAACAACAATATTTCTATGAATATTTTACAGATTAGAATGTAAGAAATACCAAAAATACCAAAAAATAAACACATTGTATAACTAGAGAAAAACATTCCAAATATATGTGGTAAATCATTTAATAAAATATGACTTTTGCAGGGTTCTCTAGGGGAGGGGTAAACTTAATGGTTGCCGTGATCTGGTTCTGGCTAATCAGAGGGCATATTTTTTCCGAAGAAATCAGTCACCTTTATTCTTTTATACTGTTAAAGAGATAACTGACAATAACATTTAGAACGGTTTTTCTTGACCGATAGGTACATTATTTTTGTCTCTTAGAATTGGCCAAATGAATAGCACTTAGGCGATATTTTTCATCCGTTTCCGTCACACTAAATGGAAGTTTGGTTTCCACTGCATCTAAAAAAAAAGTAAAACCAGTACTCAGATTAAATAACAATGAATTTGTAACCGAGGTTCCAAGCTTTAATTGTGTAATATTTCATAAGACTGACTTACATAATAACAAAGTTAAGCGGTAGGAGGTTTCCTACCTTATGTTTCTGAGTTGCAGTGATCCAATTGATTGGCCCATCAGAGCTCTCTGTAGAGAGTTACCAGTTTGATTGTAATCACTCAGTTCGTTAACTTTGTTAATGTCTGTTGGGCTATTGTTCATCTTTATATCTTTATATACAAAAGAAAAAGAAAAAGTAGAACTTATTGAATGACCCTCGTACATTGTAACATTCAGAAGGCATTTGAGTTTAGTTTGTTTTCAACTTTTCTACTTAATAAGTTGATTTACTTCATACAATCTTCTCTCTTTTGGATAAACATTTTTGTATTCACAAGTGACACAGTTAATTGGTATTTACTATTTATATTATGATCAATCAATCAACTAGGCTTAAAACAAAACCATTATGGTGTTTATCATGCACTAAGCCAATGTTTAAACCGAACAACCTTAGCCCTTATGACGTATAAACATGCCCTGATGTACAGTAATTTTATCATATCATAATTATTATTGAATAAAGTCTGCCACCACAACACTGAAAACATGCATAAATATGTTTCCCCCTATAATTCTGTAATTACAATTGTGTTACATGGATTTCCATATATTCCATATTAAAGGCATATTATGCAATGTTTTTCATGTAACGCCCTCTGTCTTTGAATTTGTCCTCTGAATGCACTTTTTGTCCAATTACAATTTTAAAAAGGTAGATGACCCGATCACATTTTCATAACACAGATTTTTCTCAAACATATGGAGATTTTCATATCATATGAAAGATCATATTTTTCTGATTAACATACTGAAATTTGACGGTCCAAATCAGTATGATTACGAAGAAATCAGTGAAATAACATCGAATTACCGTGTAAAGTGGTAACCACCAATATAGTTTGTGTACAACTCAATGGGCACATTTCACGGCATCTTGTGCGTCTAAAATAAGAACCATTGGAGTTATGCAACTCAAACTTTGGAATACAACTTTTTTGAGGATGACCTTTCATGTCGAATAGAAAACTTCAAGTTGAAAATCGGGTCATCTACCTTTAACAAAACTAAAATATCCTATTAGTCAATTACACAACTGAACCGTGCATTCCCTAATTACTTCAAAACATTTTTTTTTAAATATGTTGCAAATTTCACGAGGGATGTGGATTCGTGAAATTAAATACCAGCGAAATTGTCAATTTTGCATTGAAAATAACAGTAAAACTCCCAGATTCGCGAAATTAAATGCTCGCTAAAAAAGCAGTAATTTTCAATTCGCAAAATAAAGTATCCGTGAAATTATATTGTTTTACAGTATATCTCACTGAGGCTCTGAACCCTTCATAGCATCGATTACAAAAAGAGAACCAATGCATTCTATTTCACATCATTATCACTATATTTTATTTACATTTACATACAAACTATCAGAAAAGGGAGTGCATGGATCCAAATATCGTATATTGTGTGTGCATGGCTCATTATCTATATATGAGACCTGCTCCCACAAGACCAGGATAAAGTTGGGAAAATGACTTTGGATTTTATTTCAGAATGAGCATTTTTAGATGTTTTCAGCTAATTTTACAACTTATTGAGCCACTTTTTGGCGCATCCGTTACGTCGGTCGCCTGAATTGCGTATGTATCAAGCTTGAAAATGAAGTATTTGGAATTTGGATTGCTTATGTTTAAAGCTTGAAAATGAAGTATTTGGAATTTGGATTGCTTATGTTTCAAGCTTCAGAACTGGTTGTTCTTTTGAAATTCAATTTTTCACTTGAAAATCCTTATGTTTCTTATTGATTTTGGGCTACTTTTAAAATTTGTCTGTATCCCTAATACTGTCCTGGCAATGTTTTTTTCTGGGTTTTGTGGTAGCAGGTCGCATTATGTTCACAATTCTGATTGCACATTTAAAGGAAATCTTGCCTGTGTAATTATTGAAAACTCAAATACTGCTAGCATGATATTTTTAAAGCACAACATTTGCGATTAAAAAAGAAAATAACAATTTTGCAAAATGATGGTAATTGAAAAAATAACAAATGGCAATCATGGACATTTTGAGGATCAATGTTAGTCATAAAATTTAGGACATTTAAATGCAAATGACAATTTTATGATTTACATTCTCCCTTGCATAAACCATTGAAATAGCTAGATCATGTGCAAATTCTCACTCTTTTTCATCTCCCTATAAGTACAATGTGAAGCAGCTTTAGTAAGATAAATACTCCTATTGTAAATTGTCAACAATGAGAGGCTGGACTCATTAGATGAGGCAATGTCCTTAAGATTTGTTCTTGGAACAATCAAACAGCTGTGCTTGGTGTATCAGAAGCTTCCCACCTGTTGACACGCATAACCTTATGTACTCCAACCAGAAATTCCACATGCAATTGTCTCCCATTCTTTGCATTGCTTCTGTAAATGTTTTAAGGAAAAAAAGGAAACAGAGATGATGGATTAATTAAAAGGAGAAAGAAGTCCTAAAGCCTAAATACTCTGATAACCTATCTTGGTACTGGGTAGAATAACATGTACATACAAATCTATGATAAAATGCCAGAATTCAGGGTTAGAAATTTGGTACACTAAGCTGTACACTATGCAAGAGTCCATTTGTATTCTGGCAAAACAATTTTAGAATCCATGGATTTTTGCCAAATAACATGTTCAGGCTAGTTTACATGGATCCACTAAGATTTCAACATATCTATTTTGCAAGAATAGAATATTGTCGAAATATTAAGCATGACATTTTGTTAAGGAATATTTGTCTTATTTTGCAATTTTCAGCTGATTAACCCAAGTTAGAAATACACTGTAATTGGGAATGTGGATTATCAAGTTGGTGCTTATAAACACTGCACAAAAAGAAAGTATTCACTTTTTTTGAGGCGCTCTGTGTTTAATTCTTAGGACTCTAAATAAATTCAGCAAGTGGGAAAGAACAGGCATTTCCTCCCGCGCATTTTGACACCTCATTTGTCACTATACATGTAGCACCAATATTGATGAAGCTGTGGCCATTTGAATAACAAATGATAGTTTCAATCGTTACACTTACCCTATACCCATGAAAAGAGCACAGGGCGCCTCGAAAAAAGTGGATACTTGTTATTTGTGCAGTGTTTAGTTCAGTCAATTCTAAAGTGGCAAAGCGGTTTGCAGGAGCGAATGAATTCAGAAGAGCGTGGGCGTTAAAACACTTGCATGGCGCTCGCCACACAACATGACGGATTGTGAACTGAATGTGTGACGCTCGCGCAAGTCAAAATAATGTGTGTACGCTTGGATTACTTTTGCGCGATGAGAGATCAAAACTGCATCTCGCCAATTTGGAAGTGATTAAACTATAGTGATTTGTATTACCCATGGCATTGGCCTGTGCTAGTCCTTGTTGTGGTTGAAAAAGCAGACTTAATCCACTTATTTGTTCATGTTGATCCTAACCCTTAATATCTACATGTATGCGGGCATGTATGTGGTCAGTGGCTGCACCAGCATCAACATGGGGGGGGGCAACAAATTTGACTTTTATTGTAAAAATCGCCTGAAATTAGCTTATTTGTTTTGAATTCAGTGTTTTCACTCACCGTACACAAAGGGTGACTCACCCTATACAAAGGGTGAAATATTAATACCCTTCACTTTTGACTTTCACCCTTAATATTTTTTTCTTCTCAAGAGTGAAAAATGTTGAAAATGTTATTGTTTCACTGCCCAAAACACTGCACTGCGCGAGCACAAGTTTTGGCCATCATTTTGGTTTTTCACCCTCGAGAAATAAACCCAGTAAAATTGCTGGAATTCAACATTTCAGACCTATTTTTAAGCTTATTTTAAGTAATTTTGACATTAAAAGTCTCCCCCACCACTATATGTCGACTGTTGTGAAGCCTGTTGGTAACCTTGCTGTAACCTGATGACTGTGTGGTGGTTTCTATGGTATACATACTTATTTTCTATCAGTGCAACGTGTAATCACCTCATTTTCTGTACATAGGATTTGGGTCATCTGCTGCCTTTTGTAATGTTTGCCTGAGAGAATCTGCTTTGGTCTGAGATGACCGCATGTGCTGGGGATTATGCTCTGGTAAATACTGAAAATGACACACAACAATAAAAAATGTGAAACAGGGGTGAGGAAGCGGGTCGAGAGTGAGTTGGCGGTGATAGCAGTAGGAAATGCAGGGGAAACTGCAATTTACATTCTTCAAAAAAGGAACCGTAAAACATGGGCCCCATGTCCCTATTCACCCCATTTTACGGTACACAAACTGGCCGGGTGACATTTAAAAAAAGTTTCCCATTTTTGTCCCTATTCACTATTCACCCCCATGTCCCTATTCACCCCGTTTTACGGTAACCAGGTAATTAATATGCTCTCAACTTCACAACTATAGCTCTTACGTACAAATATTAAATTATAAAGTTGTAAGGAAATCTCTTTTCTTCAATTTGAGATTACATGTGAAGATTTAATGAATATTAAGTCAGTTATGTGCCCAAAACCAAAACAAAGTCAGTTTTTCATTTTAACATTTTGTTCGTCGACACGCAGCCTCGGACTAGCAACAGGCAGATTATTGATTAACTGGTAGCGATAACTCACGGGTTGATAGTAAGATGAGGATTGGGGATGCTTCAATTGATCAATGTAGCCCATACACATACCTGTCACATGGTCCTGCATGTTTAAAACCCAAGTGTGAAAATGTAAATTGCACTTTGTTCTATCTTTATCAATGTACATGTAGTGTTCTCAATTACTAACCGATCTTCATGAACAATGTCTCAAATTGAAGAGAAGTGATTTCCTTACAACTTTATAATTTAATATTTTTACGTAGGAGCTCATAGTTTTGGAGTTAAGACTATATTTATTACCTAGTCAGTTACTTATTTTGAGGACTGTACTATCACTACACAAGAATGGCAGAGTAGAAAATAAGAACCAACTGTTGTGTGCATCATATTCATTCTATTCAGCAATCGGGACACCTAAATATAGATTTGTTGACAAAAAGAAAGCTTACCATGAATATACAAAAAATATCATCATTTTATAATATCACCGAGTTAGATGACTAAATGTATGTTTTCTTCAGCATTGAAATTAAAAGTGTGTATTGTTTATAGTTCTGTCTATTAGTGGTACTGTACTGTTTTTAGTGTCAAATTAACCTGGCACATGACGGGTATTATTATCATTATGAAAAAGCCCATACTATAAAATGGGTCATCGCAATAGCTATGACACATAGCTCTATATAGTATTAATACGTATTACGTAGAGCTATGAAATGAACCAAATTAAATTAGTACATCATATATTTGTATCAGTATCAATATATCTCAACGTCAATGTTCATAGCCATTGCTTGGTTAAAGCAATATTATGTGATCTTTTACTTTCCATTGATATACACATTTTTTTCTATCTTATAATAAGGTTTGACTTTTATCAGACTCATAAATCTATCATGGTAATATATTCCATACAAAAACCATCACAGAACTTTACTTAATCATAAAGGAACCCTGCTTCCAATTTTTAATTTATTCCCTAATTTATGTATTCAACTGTGTACAGTTGTGATTGAAGGTGGAAAAACTGTAAACGATGTTTAAACACTGGCAAATCATGGAATTGTATTTATGAACAAGAAAACTGCTCAGAAAATACTGTTGTGTTTATCCAACAACTTATTTTCAAAATAAGGAAACATATTGCTCTGTAACTTTAATAGAGGATAGTTTTATGTTTATAAATACATGTACTATGTAGGCCTATTTGTTGTATTTTGTAATGACAATATATGCCTGCCCAAACAGATTATATTTATTTTAAAGGACAAAATCAATGATGCCTTGAAATGACTAAAGCTCCATCAAAAACTTGGAATTTTTATACCGTAGCAGGTACTGTATGGTGAAAATGGGGCGACCCAATTCAAGTCAGTTTTTCTAAGAAATAAGAAATTTGAGCCATTTATTTAACCAGGCTTGATTGAAGCTTTAGTTAGTGATACGCCAACAAGTAGTCCCAATCGGTACCATAGTGCAAGTGTACCTTCGATACACGGTACCACCACCCTCAATAGACAAACGACGTCGCGAAATTCACATTACATTGAGTGTCAGCACTGCCGATTTTTCACCTCAATATTCTAGGAATAACATCTGACTGTGACTGTGACTGCGAGTGCATTTTGAAAGATTTTGATGTACAAATGATGATTTCAAAATGTCATTTTCGTGACATCAGATGTCAATGAAGGGTGGTGTGGCTTAGTTTAGTATAGTGAAGCATGAACGATAGTAAAGCCACCATTGCATGCATTCGGGCTAATGAGACATGACATGCATGACTTGAAGTCTGATAATAAGTCCATGCTTGAAGTTTTGAACTTGAAGCCATATATCATGATCTTATTCATGTATTCTCTTCAGTCCAGTGGCGTAACCAGCGGGGGGGGGGGGGGGGGAAAGGGCTGGAGCCCCCCCCCCCCCACCCCCACTTGGAACCCTGCCCCCCCCCCCCCCCCCCCCCCAATGAAAAAAATCATGTCTTCCCAAAATGCAATATATTCTATGGTACAATTTTTACAAGCTTGTTTGTTTAGACTAGAGTCGAAAAGTAGCTCAATCGTGCAAAAAGTAGGTGTAAAGTCAAAAAATTTCGCGCGGTACGCGCGCATTTCTTGACACTGGAATGGAGCCCACCCATTAGGAGACCCCCATTTCAAGTCACTGCCCCTTCTTGCCCCCTCAAATGAAAAAGTCTAGTTACGCCACTGGCACTGTTTTACTTTTAGTCTTACCTTTTTTACGTCTTCAGGATTTGGGGTTATTGCTTTAAAGAGACCATAAAGTACTGTGCAGCTACCTGCCGCAATCATCAAGCTTTTTATGTATCTATTGCTCATATTGGTAACATAAACGTGCAAATACATACATGTAATTACATATGATTTTTACTGATATTTTTTTGGCTTATAAAAGTGTTTTGGTGTGGTGTATACTACGAGCTGCAAATAATCAGCTACGATACGCATGCGCCATTGACCAGTCCGAGCAGCGGGTATCGGACATGTTGTGCGGACATGGCAATAAAAATTCACTTAGAGTTTTAACACCATATAGGTATCATGCACAATAACGCCCACTTGGATTAGAATGAAACGGCCCGACTGCGAAATACGTCCTAGACTAGATACAAATCCTGTTTAATAGTGTGGTTATTACGATTTCTTTAATCGTGGACTTGATTATAAACAATTACAGTCTGTAGCATCGTTTCATGAATAGGCCTACTTTGGACGCTGGCTTGCTCTCAACGACCTTTTTACGTTTTACCCGATAACTCGTTAACTAAACATCGGAAGTGGGGCAAAGAAGATTTCTTGATGTACCCCCATCTTGCTTAGCGCCCCCCCCCCCCCCCCCCCACAGTACCAGCAGGGATTATCACCAAAACAAACAGTGCCACATGTGTTAAAGTAATTAACAGCTGGAGGTCGTCTGACCTCGACCTCTAACATGGTACAGATAGGATAAACTTGGCCACAAATATGAAAGAAGTTGAATTCCAACTAAAACTTGTATTTATAAAAATATAGGGTCTTTAAGAAAATCAAGAGAGAACTGTATTAAAGACACATCAATCATATCATACTTGCAACAGGATCTTAAAGACCCTCGTTTAACAACTTTATAAGCATTTCCTTGCACTGTAATGTCGATGGGAACCACCAGTAGACACAGGTGACAGAAATCAGTGGTCATGTGATGAAAGTGAAGCATCCTGGGGTGCATCAAGAAATCTTCTTTGGAAGTGGGGCAAACTATACATTTTCGGAATCCTTATGCTCAGCCCGAACAATTTGGTATGCTTTTTAGCTTAATTAAAGCCATTCGAATTTTCGGACCCCTGTATGGCGGCCATTGTGGAATTTGCGCAATAAAAAAAAAGTTCCCGTCACTTTTGAGAGGGCCATAGGAGCTCATTTTCTTTTAAAATGGTTCTAGTTGACAAATTCACCAAGAAACAGAGGTTCAAACAAATGGTCACGGAATCCAAGATTATGACCCTACTATATTAGTCCCATTACTCGAGATAGGGCTGTTTGAATGAATCCACGCATCGCTCAAAATCTCCTTTTGCGGCCAAATTACCTTATTTTTGGGCACATTTTAAAAAGAGCAGATATTTTATCTTGTACTACACATTCCATCCAAGGAATATATTGGTAATTGATTTTCAAAACAATAAGTGCATCATACCACAAGCATTTAGATATTTATGCATAATTTGATACAAATCAATGGTTACCATGGTTACAATTAAAAAGTAGTTGTTAAACATGGTGACACATGATATTATGAATGTATTTATGAATATAATAATCATGTCAAAAGATATATGGCGCAAGGTACCTAATTTGCATATTTGAATAATTAATTCGCTAATTTGCAAATTTGATTAGATATCGAACTGATTGTAAGTTTAAGGTAACTATCATACCAAATGTCATTAGTTTACTACTACAGAACTTGAGCTATTTAGTTACGCATATTTAATTAGCTGGACTTTTGAGGATTTCCACATTGCGGATTGAATTCTTGCGAACATAGTGCATTTCCAGACATATATAATAATTTATTTAAAAAAAAGCATTTTAAAGCATCTCAAGGCGCTGTTCAATTATCAATAGCAAAATGTCTTAAACTCAACAAGTTACAAATTAGGAATCAGTAAAATACACTTCTGATCACCTGATAACCATGTGAGGAGTGTGATGATTAATGTGTTTTTTAGTCATGGTTATTAAAATAAAGAGGTTCAACGTTGACAAAAAACAATTTTAGCGCTAAATGGCGTTTCGTGGCAGGTTTTTTGACTACTTTTGGAGAATTTCAAATGACGATAGCACCAGAACGCATTAGTTGTTCGATTAACATGATTCTTGCGGCACCAAATTAAATTTGTTGCTAAGATCTTTAAAATGACACCTGTCCGATATCTTATTGATTTCCCATGTATTTGACATTTTAGTGTGCTATACCATACTACTGTCGTCCTTTATCTAATACATAAATTGCAAGGCGTTTGATTCTCAACCAAATCATTTTGAGTTTGACACAGATGAAAAGAAAATGCAAGAGCTCCTTTATAAAAACAAAAACCCTTCACAAAATGTCAAAATCTGAGTTATTTGCATGATTTGAAGGGCAAATTTAAGGTTTGAAATTATATGTTGAAGGCAATCGGCCTTTGTATCATAAGATATGATTTGAATGAAAAGGCGTATTTTGTTCTATTATTTTCTTTATATTTCACCAAATATATTGGGAGGGCCTCTATTTCACAAACATGACGTGACTGGTCACAATCGGAGAAGACTTACAAAATTCAGGCTATTTTGTCGCGAAAAAGCCAAAATTGCGCTGTATGTAAGAAATAGGAGGCTGTTCTTGATTTTATCAGAATACCCAGCAAAAACACTTTCTTCAAGAATATCATGGAAGTATTGTATCTTTTCACAAACTGTTTAAAAAAACTCCTTTAATACTACAATTACCGTGTATACTACAATTGGCTGCAAAGATATGATTTTTTTTAAAGCTTAAACATTTACTGTTTCTGTTCAAAGTGCTTAAAAACGGTGTATACTTCTGTTTGCCATGACTATCGGATTGGGAGCAGTAGTTCGATTTACGGTTCAGCAGATAATGGTAGTCCTAGGACTATTCTTTATCATGTTTATACCATGACGTTTACGGTATAGTGTTCGAACCGATAGTCCTATGTATGACTGATGCTTTTGAATCTCAGCTGCTGATATTTCACGTAGGCCCATGGCCTTGCATTATACAAAGTAATTGTTATTCGTAGTATTGCGCTCATTCATCCGCTCCATGTAGTCATGACCATGAGTCCATGACCTCTAAATCATGATTTAAATGCAGTAATTTGAATAATCAATCGGTCGAATTGTTTTTCGTCGGTCAAAATAGACCTACGGCATTGACCTGCACAACAATCATCACTATAATGACAATATGACGCTTTCACTCTATAATAATATGGCTTCTGTGTTGGTCGTACGTATGGAGATGTAACTTAGCGTTTGCCATATATAATTACTAGTATTAGCTTTTGCTACAATGTATAATGCACGTAAAAAAGACAACATAAGCTTCAAGTTAAGCGCGCAGGTTCAGGTAAGTAATGAGATTTTGCTTTAATATATTAATTTAACATACCTGACTCCTGAGGAATCGATCCATACAGGAATTAATCTGGATCACTTTTCCTAGCAACAGTGTGCTTAGGAAAGGTGATCCAGATTCAATCATCCAACAGTATAAACATACCTTTTTATATGGGAGCGCCAGAACAGGAAAGTTTACCTTATCGCTTTAAATTACATAGCACAACATAATATCATTTAAAGGGTCACTACGAACGTGGGAGAAGTTGAATTTGTCTTTAGGTATGTATTTGCCATCTTTTGGTAATAAATTTGGGTTCCCCCACGACGGAGAGTACAAGAGTGAAAGATACAGAGGAACGTCCAATGGCCTATAACATATTCCAGATTATTCTCGGCAATACAATCAAGCGTGTAGTGACAGGAGCCTGGTAAAGCCAGGGAGTCTAATATAAAACAGATTGTAGACATTGCGACTGATACTAGTAGTGGTTTTTCGTAAACATAAACATAAAGATCACCGTTTCGTTTTGTCGATAACAGCCATTTCTATCATTTTACTTCAGTAGGCCTATCACTTCAACAATAATTGAATTAGGCTACATTGTTTTACTTATGGAAGTTCAATTGGAAGAGTTGAGTTAGTTAGTTGAGTTAAAATGTTAAGAGTTGTAACAGTCTAAAACACTTTCCACACGGCAGGCGTCTGCAGACGACATTCCGAAATGTCACAAAATGTTTAAAAAATGTCACAATTATTGTATATCATTACCATATTTGGAATGACCATGAGAAATGCATTGAAATAAGTACAAACATGCCTATTATTGGTTCAGTATTTCTTGAGATAGACCCTGAAAGTTAGGAAAGGTTTCTGACAAATCTGTTTTGTATTTATTCAAAGATAACTATTTCAACTGTTGCATGAATCAACAAAAACCTATCATACGTGTCATTTTTGACTTCTTATTTATCAGTCAGGGCAAACTGCCAAAAACGGCAACCTGTGAATGGTTCCGAATCTGGAAACATATTGCAATATTGCTTTTTTTGCCATTAGTTATTTTTGTGAATTGAAAAACTACTTCTACGTGTTCTATAAGGTGGTTACTTAATTTAATCAAGTCAAAATCACTTATCACTTATCATAAAATATAAATTGCAAAATATGTGGTATTTATTTTCGCGACTTTGAGCCTGCAATATATTCGCGAAATTAAATAGATCGTAAAATAAGTCGTTTTTTGCCTCTGATGGGGTCTTTATTTTAAGATAGGAATCACGTTTTTTGATGAATCATGCTCAGAAAATAATGTTCTCAGTTTTGACCAAGGCTCATAAATGTTGACAGTGAGGTTTGATATGTTTTAAAGCAAAAGGCTTAATTAATTAATTAATTAAGTGACTAATCAATATCTTCGTATTAGTCATGTTAGAATAAAAAAAAGAATGAAAAACAAATATTGAAAGGCCAATTATTGGGCAATTGATTATTAATTAGTCACTTAATTTGCTTTTGCTTTAAAACATATCAAACCTCATTGTCAAAATGTATGAACCTAGGTCAAAACGTAGACAATTAAGACTAAGAAATCAATCGCCGGTTCAAATCTGAACAAACTGTTACGTCCATCCATCAATCATGATATTTCTTATTTATTGCACATCAAACAAAAAGTATTTCTTTAAAACCCTCCTAAGAGGACATGCAAAATTAAAATTAAAAATAAGTGGACATGCGAAACGAAACTGAGGTGGCACGATATCGAATCACCGTCAAGTCGGTTGAACTGGTTTTTGACCTCTCTTTGCTCAAGCATAATTTATAAATAGAGACTTAGAAACTAGACATATGACAAAATAAGTTGCAGGTTTTCTGGGACATGCTGTAGGTTATTATTGCAATATTTGATTTAATGATATTGTACATTTAGTTTGAAGCCATGTGAAAGTTTGGCAAAGATTTGATCAGTATATGATATTTTCAAATATTTCTACACTGTCTGAAAACGTACGGGGTACAAATGCATTGTTCACCTTATATTTCAGAGTCTGCCTTTGTTTGTCCATGGGTTGTCCCTGCATTCAAAATCCGGGCTTCAGGCCATTGACTTGATGGTCAGGGGATGGTCATAATTGCAAGCATTGACCCCGGCATTGACCACTAATCATGCTAATCAATGAGGATGTTGCTTTTCGGAAATTATATATTCTCATCTTTCCGGCCTGAACAAGGTTATACGATATCGACCCACTTTCTAGAACGGTTTATATTAACCCTAACCCCCCTGAGTGCTAAAAAATGCTAATCCAGATTTAGTTGGTGTTTTTTCCTCGAAAATTGTGATCCCGCGGTCAAAAATCCTAAACCGGGGTTAGGGTTAATAAGCAAAACTTTTGTCCATGGTTCCAAAATCCCTGTGCAAAACACATAGGCCTATGAGGCGTTTACTTTATAATAATAGGCCGCCCTTCCTTTCAGAAGACTCGGTGGTACAAATGTATAAAATATACGTTTATTGCAACGTCTGGTTGTCGATGAGTATACTTGTATTGATTGATATTTAGTGAGTTGTCTCTGCGTTGTCACCCTATATATATAGTTATTTAACATAATCTATGGAAAACAGAGGTGAGTCAATGCACATTGCATTCGTCTGGGGTGTTTATCTAAATTACATACATTACGGTTACTTGTCTGAGATGTATATGTTGTCAACGTGATCAATGTTTAGCTAGCTTCAAACTACCAGATAGGGGGACTCGAACCCCAAGCCATTCATCATATGCCCCTGATGGTTTAATAGGCAGGTCGAGGTACACAAAATTAAGTACGAGAAGGCGGGCACCTTCGAACAAACATGACAGGGGCAACCAGTAACAGAGAACATGAATAGGGATAAGACTAGAGAGTGCCGAATTGCCTCCAGCATTCCAGAAAAGGTTTCTTCGTGACAAATGTGCAACTGAAATATTTCCAAAAAAGTAGGCTGTAATGCTAGTGTGATTTCTCTTTTACCTCCATATGATCATTATTGGTATTAATATGATTGGAAAATATCTATTGAACAATTATAGCGTATCACGGAATTATGATGACTGATTATTGATGATAATATTTTTCTTGTTATAGCCTTAAGCTTCAAATGGATCACAATAACAATAAATAACATCCATAAACATGGCTACCTCCTCCTTGAAGAGGACAACATCTGTTGACCATGGGTATGCTTGGGTTGTACTTGCGTCCTGCTTTCTGATTCGACTGATGGTAGATGGATTCTGGAGCTCTCTTGGTGTGCTCTTCGTGAATTGGGAGATACATTTTAAGGCCAGTGCTTTGGAAACATCATGGATTGGATCCATTTTTATGTTGATATTGTTATCATCAGGTATGTCAGGATGGAAGAGACATGGAATGTCTGCATTCCGCATGTAAGGCCTATAGTAGTTGAAGAAAGTGGATGAAATAGAAACCCTCCCTTGTAATGATATTTACAAAAAGAAAATAATCTAACAAAAGCCTTAAAAATGAAAATACAAGACATTCTCTATAAGATTCTCTGAACGCCACTTATTGCTTCTTTTAAAAAAGTGTACTTTAGCCTAGGTCACAGATACTGGAATGAACTAGTATAGGCCTATCTTCCAATACTGGAACACACAGTATTATTCGATATTGGTTCAAGTCAGTGTTCCAATATCACTTGATACTGGAACACCCAGTAGGCTATTGTATAAACCCAGTATTGCCCGGTTATGCATCAGTACAGGGTGTCCCAAAAAAAACCATGCACGTGTTTACCCAACTTATTGACCATGAAGTCCCAAAAGTTGGTGTAACATTTTTATACATATTGAAAGACTAAACGCTTAGCTTTCAGATGCCGTTTATTTCATCTGATTTGGTTTGGTCAATCCTGAGATAATTAGCTATAAGGCTATACCTAAAATCGATGCTGTGCCACTTTCACAGAAAGAATGCTCATAGCATGTAGCATCAAACCGATACTAACTTGTTCTTCCAATGGCCATCAATCCATCTTGAAACATTGAGAGAGGGTGGAGGCATTCGGTCTGAATTTTTAAAATATTCAGTTCTGTTTGGCTACACATACACTCATTCTATTATTTAAACCTATTCAATCGCAATCCAAAACAATTATGATTGCATAACATTTGCTAAGACACTGGAACAGATTTGTATCTCCGGGTAAACCTTTCTATTCATTGCAAACTGTAAAGTGGCACAACGTCGATTTTAGGTAGCTTTAGTTAATTGGGCATATCTCAGAATTGACAAAACCAAATCAGATGAAATAAACGGCATCTGAAAGCCAAGCATTATTTTATTCTCTCAATATATATAAAAATGTAACACCAAATTTTAGAACTTCGTGGTCAATAAGTTGGGTAAACACGTGCACAGGTTTTTTTTGGGACACCCTGTATCGACCGATACGGCAAGGTATATGTTGATGTTCCAGTATCGGTCGATTGGTTATGTGTACCAGTATCGCACGATACTGGAACATAAGATCGTTTCAGTACTGTTCACCAAAATAAAAGGTCACCTTTCACCCGATTTATGAACGATTGAACATAATCCATTACTTGAACCCACTGATATCCGCCTTATTATGTGGTACGTTTACTTCACTTTGTCACAGATCGTGATTGCTGCTATCTTCATGAAACTGTATAAACTTCAACAATCAGCATATCAAAACGGTATTAATAGTCATGATAGTGAAGCCTCAACTTCCGGATATATTTTCTTAAATTAGGCTTATGTATCAAATTTAAAAATAAATTGATCAATACTGGAACAAAGCGTTCTAGTATCGACCGATACTGGAATATCTTACTTGTTCCATGAAATGTTCCCATATCGGCCGCCGCGTACTGGTATCGACCGGTACTGGAACGGTAAAATCGTACATTATCGAGCGATATATAGGCAACTTTTATGTTCCAGTATTGAACGATCTGGGACCTAAAGTACACTTTTTCCTATTTTGAGATACCACTTATTGATTTGAATCATAAGAGTTCATCACTTTTTGGTTCATCAGGCATGTTAGACTGGTCACACAGATCATGGGTTGTAGGCCTATAATACTGCTAAACGGTTTGGATAAAAACCGATTTGTGGCGATTTAGACTGAAGTATAGTTTTGGTCTTTATTCTGTATCCACAACAAAACTAAGTAAAACTATTAAAATGCATGAAATTTACACGAAATCTAATGAATTAAGGCGTAGTGATTTAATAATATAATTTTATGTGACGTGTAAGTATTACCTAATGTGCATGAAAAAACCCAAATTCTGTAAACAATATTTCTATGCCCCTTTAATGAGCGTAACTAATATCAAATGTATTTAGTGAAAAATAACACAATTGACAATTGTCTATTTTTTCATCCTCAGCTCCAGTTTCGTCTGCTCTAACACATCGATTCACATACAGGGTGGTTGTGATCGGTGCAGGAATCCTCTCAAGTTCCTGTCTATTTGCCATGAGTTTAGTGACACAACTATGGCATATCTACCTCATCATGCCGTTACTGGGCAAGTCACATTATTATATCATGTATATAGGCCCTATAGCCTGATGTAGGATAGGATCTATCGGCCGGCCCCACCCCATTTCTTACTCGGGATGAAATGCCTTTAAATATACCAACGAACAGTGGCGTGCGCAGGATATTGTGAGTGGTGGGGCCACCTGGCCATAAATGAAATTCCCCCGACTCAGATTCTCAGATGTACCAAAAAAATAGTAAAAGGTAGCCCCAAGGGATAATTATGAGAGTTTTATTCAGTTTTCTCTATAACATTTCCTTTTTTTACCAACCTTGTGCATACATTTTTCGACTACTTGTATACATTTGCCGACAATTTGTCTATTGGGATTAGGCTACACCCCCTCGCCACACAAAAACCCTCTACCGACGGCCAAGCCCCCGACTGGCAGTAGTTTCCCCCGACTGAGTCAATAGTGGGGGGGGGGGGACCCTTTGCGCACGCTACTGCCAACGAATAAACAATGTTGCCGAAAAATGCGCCATGTTTCGTGCCGTAAATTGTCGAAAACGCATCAATGTTCCCTCAAAAATGTCCCAAAGCTGCCACACGTTGCCAAAAATGGGCTATGTATGTTTTCCGTTCCGAAAGTTGCCGTAAGTTGTCGGGAAATCCGCAATGTTTCCGCAAATCTTCGTAAAGTTTTAGTTGGGGAAATAGATGCAATAGGCCTATTCCTTTTTAATCAATTTCCCAAAAGTTCCGAAATGTTCGGCGTAAAATTAGGCCTAGCTTAATTACCCCACCCAACAAAAAATTGATGCTGGTGCCGCCACTGCGCGCGCATGCAAAAACTTAATGCCGGTATGGCCTATATGTAGACGACACAATCCCCCTGGAGCCAGGCTAATAATGCGACTTGTGTTGTGTTCGTTATTTATTTTACAGGTATCGGATTGGGACTCAGCTACCAACCAGCTGTCATATTTTACTTCTACTATTTTGACAAACGGTTTGCATTGGCCAGTGGATTAAATAGCACAGCGAGTGGATTTGGAATGTTCATTCTGTCACCATTTATGGAAATAATTATCAGATTTTACGGCTGGAGAGGAGCCTTACAAATTATGTCCGCACTCATGAGCAACATATGTGTTTGTGGGTTTCTTTTGCGTCCATGCAATTTAGAACGATTGCGAAGAAAAAAATGTCAGAGAGGTGATGACAAACTTGGTGTTCAAGAAGGTCAAAAACAGGCTCAACAGTTGCGATGCGCTTTCCTTCATGACATTGCAGAAGCCTTTGACTTGTCATTATTTCGAAATGTACGATTTATATTTCAGTGTATTATAAATGGGCTTTTATACGGAGGAAGTTACACTACATTTGTATACATTGTTCCACACGCAGTTGACGTCGGCATACCCGTCTTCAAAGCAGCCTTCCTCGTATCGACCGTCGGTATTTGTTTCATTATCACAAGATTGTCTCCAATTGGACTCATAGTTGACAAGAAGATCATATCGGCATCAACCTTGGGTGGAATAGCTTTTTTAATTACTGGTTTACTAACTATTGTGATTCCGTTCGTAACTTCCTATATGGGGCTGGTGATTGTATTCGTTGCATTCGGCATGACCCACGGAGTTGCAGGGTTTTTGGTAATGATCGTTGTGGCTCATTCCGCTGGATCTAAGGAGAAGGCATCGGGTGCTACGGGATGGTTTCTACTTTTATGTGGTGTGAGCAGTTTCATTGCTATATTAATAACAGGTAAGTTCGTTTTACTTTTAACATGTTTATGTATGCCTATATTTATTACAGCATATGTATCGCCTGCTTCCTTATCCTAATCAATTCTCTCTATATTTGCTCTTCTATCCTTTCTCTGTTCCTTCTGTCGTTTGATTATTTTAGATCAATGCCTAAATGGATAGCCTCAAATGGAGTCAATTGTAATAATAATAATAATAATAATAATAAAAACAGTGTTTATATAGCGCACTGTGCATCACAATCCCTCAGAGCGCTTTACAATATGATAGCCTACATCATAAAATAATAAAAATACAAGCAAATCAATAAAAGATTGCAAGACTAACAATTGCACATTACATCAAGCTCTGATATATCATAACATTTACAGACCAGCTGTGATTATATAAAAAGTACATTAATTGAACATTAAAAACCATTAGAAGTCAAATGAACACACTATGAAGAATACACTCGGAAACCAGAGAATTAATCAAGAGACAGTCAGTGTTGATTAACTTACTCATGTCACGACTCGAAGTAAATAGAGTGAGAGGTGGAAAAACAGTTCAACGTTAACGAAAAATAACCCTGATGCTGTGCAACCCTGTTCACCACCAAAACCATCAACTCATAGTAGGCTATATGGAGCTTTAATAAGTTTCAATATTTATAATGAGGCTTATATCTAACTCCTTTTAAAGGTAGATGTTCCGATTTTCAACTTGAAGTTTTCTATTCGACATGAAAGGTCATCCTCAAAAAAGTCGTATTCCAAAGTTTGAGTTGCATAACTCTAATGGTTCTTATTTTAGACGCACAAGATGCCGTAAAATGTGCCCATTGAGTTGTACACAAACTATATTGGTGGTTACCACTTTTCGCGGTAATTCGATGTTATTTCACCGATTTCTTCGTAATCATACTGATTTGGACCGTCAAATTTCAGTATGTTAATCAGAAAAATATGATCTTTCATATGATATGAAAATCTCCATATGTTTGAGAAAAATCTGTGTTATGAAAATGTGATCGGGTCATCTACCTTTAATTATATATTTAATGTTTCTTTCTTGTGTTGATTTTTTTAGGTTACCTGTACGACACATCTGGGAGCTATAGATCATCATTGATATTAGGTGGCGTATGTGTGATACTAATAGGCTTTAACGTCATTGCAGACCCTTTGTTAAAACGATGGCAAGCACATTTGAACAGGAAGAGCGTTATACAATCAAAACGTTCAACTCATATTTATGACAGTCTTTCAGATCAGGCGAAACCAACAGAGATTTAACATGCAGTTGCTATACATCGTAAATGCATGATGCCATGAATTACTGAATGGAAACTCTCTCGTCTCGATCTCTTCTTAAAGGGTCATGGAAATCAACTATATGTTGGAGTGTATTTCAAAACGTGTAATGGTGCAAGTTCGGGGACTGCTCCAAAAGAGTGGGTTTTTCAAATTCATCCCAGGCCCAATTAACTCTCGGCATGCTCGGAATGAATTAAAAAACCCAACAACATCCAAGTGAGATATCACAATCTTTTGGAATGACCTTTCACTTCTTTGGAGTGGTCCACTTTTTAAAAATTAAAAGTGGATTTTTGACTCTCTTACATAAATGAGAATAGTAAATACAAAAGGTATTGCGCAAAAGACTATATTTGGTGAATCAATCAACTAGAAATAATAGCATTTTTGTTTTATTTTGTTAATAATTATAATGTATGCATTTTTATTTTTGTACTTATAGTCATCTCTAAATTGTGAAGAGACGGGCATTCATCATCGGTCAATAAAATTTAAAAAAAAGTAATGATACGTAATTATATAGCCTAAATGATTATCTGTGGAGGTAGCTTATACGGACTCCTCTGATGGAACCGTCACTGGTTACACTTTTCATGGAAGCGTGGTGGTCAGGCCATGCTGATCGTCTAAAAGCGGATCCTAAAAACACACTCGTGTGAAATCGTGTGAAATAGCTTGAATTTCGTCCATACCATGACCATGACAGTGACTATATAGATAGACCATACAGATTTGTTTTTGTGTGTGTGTGGGGGGTCATACAATTATTCGCTTTCGTTTAGGGTGGGGGTCATAAAAAATGACGACGATAAATGACATTTTTGGGACCCGTCCCCCTACCAAGAGATGACTGCCCCCCCCCCCCAAATGACCCCCCCCCCCTCCCCCTCCCCCAATGACCCTCCGGGCAATCGCTGCGTGTGGAAGGGGGAACTTCGATTCAATGGAAAACGCCATTTCACCAAAACATCTCCAGAGGGAAATATTATACGCTGTTTGCACAATAGATTAGACGGTACCGGAAATATGTGTATCTATTCTTGATTTGGGAAAACACCATTTTCCATCAACGTGTTGAAGGTATATATAGTAGGAGCCCCAGAGCTCCAAATTCGGCTTTAAAATGGTTTAACCCCTGACCTCCGAACATACTCCAAAAGGAATACTTTTATGATAGATTCATATCTTGTCTACCAGAATAAATTGTCCTGCTCTTATGATTCTCCTGCGAATTCATGTTATTGGCAGTACTTGTATTCCCTATATATTTACATAGACAAAATGACATAAAACAACTCGTGTTAGGGGTAGGGGTAGTATTATCGCCATAAAAAGTTGAAATAAATGTTAAAGTATGTATAACTATGCATCATATCTATGGGGAAGAACTGCTCCACAAGTTGAGATAGTTATTTATAGTTATTATGTCAATCAGGTAACATAGCTAAATAGAACATTGGAAAAAGTCAGAAAAGGGTAAAAAATGATTATTTTTCTAACTTTTTCAATTGTTCCATAACATTTTGGACCGATAGCAATGACATAAAAATGGAAAAAGCTAATATATTGTCAAGTAGTTCTTTCTTTAAATTCATAAACATGAATTTATGTAGTTTTTAGATTTCCTTTCATAGTATTATGGTCAATAAACTACTCAAACCCTTACGAGAGATTCTATTACTTCATTTCTGCTATGTGAAAACATGGGGAATATGATTATTGCCATAGCATAATTTCGCAAGAGAATCTTTAGAGCAGGACTCATTATTCTTGTCGATAAGATATGTATCTGTCATAAAAACGTAAATTTAAGAGTATGTTCGGAGGTCAGGGGTCAACTCCTAAATTTGAGGCCTGGCTCCTACTAATAAAAAATAAAACAAGTACTTCACTGGAGTTGGAATTTCTAAGCTTGCATGGACTTAATTCCCTGAAAGTATAACCTTTCTTGATATACTTGCGGCTTAGAACCAATTAAATGATGATTGTATGGTAATTTTATTTTGTCATGTCTTAAGAGTTGAAAATAGATTGTTCGCTAGCGAACAGTTTATTTTTACTCTATTTTCACTCTAAAAACTATGATTTTGAAGTAATTAGGAATCGTAACTCGTAGCTATGAATAACAGGCTACTTGCAAGAAACGCCCCTATCTAGTTCCAACTACAACTGCCGTTCCATTTACCCATTAATGCTGAGTGAATTGGGAAGGAACACTCTGCAATTAACATGTCTTGCATTTTTGATCATAAATCATAAAGATCTTCTAAGTTACAGATCGATACGATTCCTAATTACTTCAAAATCATGGTTTGAAAATAGATTGTACCGAGCGGTACAATCTATTTTTTCAAATTTTACTCTAAATTCACTCTAAAACTATGATTTTGAGGTTATAAGGAATCGTATCACTCTGTAACTTGGAATATATTTATGATTTATGATCAGAAAAGTAAATCTGCAAGAAAATCTGCTTCCAATTTTTTTTCGAGGATTGAGGGTGTCCCCTGGAAAAGATCACACAATATATCTTTAAAGGCATATTATGTGATCTTTTCCAGGGGGCGCCCTCTATTTATGATTTTTTTTTAGGAAGTAGATTTTCTTGCAGATTTACATTTCTGATCATAAATCATACATATGTTCCGAGTTACAGAGCAATGCGATTCCTAATTACTTCAAAATCATGGTGTTTAAGAGTTGAAAATAGATTGTTCGCTAGCGAACAGTTTATTTTTACTCTAAAAACCATGATTTTGAAGTAATTAGGAATCGTAACTCGTAGCTATCATGGCTATGAATAACAGGCTACTTGCAAGAAACGCCCCTATCTAGTTCCAACACTCTGCAATTAACATGTTTTAACAACCGTTAAAAATGTTCCTCATGAACTCTTATTTTAAATCAAAAACTGCACAAAAGTTCTCTGAATTACATGCCATGTATTTGTTTTGAACTCATTATGCTTAAGGGAAGTGTCAACCCAAAATATATGAAATTTATCAAGCACTGTAACTTTTAAACTAATAATGTAATGTCCATAAAAGTATACCATTTTTCAAATGAAATGAGTCGGAGAATCCATTTTTGATATTAAATTTCCCCAAAAATAGTGATTTCTACATTTTGGCCCAAAAATCACTTTTTTGGCGCCAACAATTTTCAGACAACCTAACAAAATCAGTTTTTGATTAAAAAGTTCAAAATTTCACCAAAATCATCTAAAGTCAATTATCTAGGAGGCCCTTTTTTTTTTTTGGCTTAAAAATGTTTAGTTTTGGCACTTTTTGGTCAATATTTTCAAAACTAAACATTTTTAAGCCAAAAAAAAAAAGTGCCTCCTAGATATTTGACTTTAGATGATTTTGGTGAAATTTTGAAAATTTTACTCAAAAATTGATTGTGTTAGGTTGTCTGAAAATTCGTAAATTCCTTCCTAATTTGAACTTCTAGAAAACATCGATTTAGTAAAAATATTGACATTTTCCACCATTTAAAGCTAAATGTTCACGGAATGCACGGGCGTGTGAGCTAAAAAGCGAGTATACTATTATGAACAATCAAAATAAACTATCAGATTCAATTTATATTGTCACAATGTGAAGAAATTGGAAGAAAACTGAAATTTAAATGATCGTAAGATTAGCCTTTGTTTACATTTTTAGACATTGTTTTGCGCTCTTTTGTTTTTCGCGTCTACGTCGCGGATATTAAGCGGCGCGTCCGGTATTACGCACTGGAAGTTTCAGCGCGCGACGCAATGATCGGACAGCTGTCCGATCTAAGCCATAGACTAATGGACCCACGTCACATGAGGTTGAGCTCGCGTAAAGTACGCCTGCTCAACCTCACCCCAAAACGGTCCCCTGGATCTCCGTTGTGCGCACTACGTCATCTCGACCTCAAGGCTCTGATTGGTTGGTGCTCAAACGTGAGAACTGAAAAACTCATGAGCTTTTCCACGCACCATCACGCCCTACTGCGTCGGTGGTTACGGCGCAGCGGGAGCACTGCGTTGGTGGATACGGCGCGGCGTGACGATCGTTAAAAAGGCTTCAGTTTAAATTTGACCAATCGGATGCTTTGGTGTTGTTGGTTGGCAGTATTTTGTGAGTTCAAGCATGCGTGCGCAGCCTGATCGAAGTGCGCCCACGTATGTCGAACTGTGGCCAGGAGATTATGTGCCGT
This sequence comes from Ophiura sarsii, assembly GCA_035610835.1. Taxonomy (NCBI): domain Eukaryota; kingdom Metazoa; phylum Echinodermata; class Ophiuroidea; order Amphilepidida; family Ophiuridae; genus Ophiura; species Ophiura sarsii. Next base: position 127,727,567 of record CM069441.1, on the reverse strand, counting down.
AGGTCCATTACTTAGAGACTGCTCATTCCGCATTCCAATACACACAGCGCGCTGAAGCCGCCAGCGGACAAAATCACCATGACAGCGGACAATATCGTCATGACAACGCGGTAACACTTGCGTAGTTTGACGCAACTTGTGCGTTGAGCGTATATAATCAGCACGCACACATCTACGCGCCCGTGACAGAATCGCATTGTTGTGCGTGCATCAGATCAACACGCAGGGACGCTACAAGAAAAAGTGACGCACTCAACCACGCGCGTAGAGCGCCATTTTTCGGGAAGTGCGTATTTGTTGTTGTCATGGTTCACTTTTCGTTCTTTGGCTTCAATTTTTAAGCGTCGCGAGCAGCCTCTGATCTAAGCGGAGTTCCGCGCTTTTCAAATGCTGCGACAGCTGTTCGATCATTGCGTCGCGCGCTGATACTTCCCGCGCGTAATACTAGACGCGCCGCTTAATATCCGCGACGTAGACGCGAAAAACAAAAGAGCGCAAAACAATGTCTAAAATGTAAACAAAGGCCAATCTTACGATCATGTTTTCTAGAAGTTCAAATTTGAAGGAATTTTACGAATTTTCAGACAACATAACTAAAAATATATCAAACTATCAGGTAAGCTTTTACTACCATTGTGTAGAGGACTTTCAGCGCTAGGAGGCAATTTTTTATTTTTTCGATTATGGATTTTAAACTCGAGATATGCATCCATTTCTCGCGAAATGTACGCAAAAAAACACGACTTTTACACTTTTCCGATGTTTTTAGCAATATTTCCAAAACCAAGCTTTATTTTGGAAAAAGAAAAAATTGCCTCCTAGACAAAATTGTTTTGTTTACAAAAACGTATATTAGAACAAATTACCATTTTTTATTTTATAGTTATGCTGTCTGAAAAATTTGGGGTAAAAAAATGGCTTTTTGGTTCATTTCTCAAAATTTAGTTTATTTGGTATCACATTGATATCACCATCGGCTTCCTTATCAAATTTCCTTTCTAAAAATGTATACTTTTATGTACTTTTATTCAATATTCTCAAACTTAGAAGCAAAAGTTGATCATCAAAATAATAGGGTTGACACTTCCCTAACCTATTATTTTGATGATCAACTTTCGCTTCTAAGTTTGAGAATATTGAATAAAAGTACATAAAAGTATACATTTTTAGAAAGGAAATTTGATAAGGAAGCCGATGGTGATATCAATGTGATACCAAATAAACTAAATTTTGAGAAATGAACCAAAAAGCCATTTTTTTACCCCAATTTTTTCAGACAGCATGACTATAAAATAAAAAATGGTAATTTGTTCTAATATACGTTTTTGTAAACAACACAATTTTGTCTAGGAGGCAATTTTTTCTTTTTCCAAAATAAAGCTTGGTTTTGGAAATATTGCTAAAAACATCGGAAAAGTGTAAAAGTCGTGTTTTTTTGCGTACATTTCGCTAGAAATGGATGCATATCTCGAGTTTAAAATCCATAATCGAAAAAATAAAAAATTGCCTCCTAGCGCTGAACGTCCTCTACACAATGGTAGTAAAAGCTTATCTGATAGTTTGATATATTTTTAGTTATGTTGTCTGAAAATTCGTAAAATTCCTTCAAATTTGAACTTCTAGAAAACATCGATTTAGTAAAAATATTGACATTTTCCACCATTTAAAGCTAAATGTTCACGGAACACACGGGCGTGTGACCTAAAAAGCGAGTATATTATTATAAACAATCATAAAAAACTATCAGATTCAATTTATATTGTCACAATGTGAAGAAATTGGAAGAAAACTGAAATTTAAATGATCGTAAGATTGGCCTTTGTTTACATTTTAGACATTGTTTTGCGCTCTTTTGTTTTTCGCGTCTACGTCGCGGATATTAAGCGGCGCGTCTAGTATTACGCGCGGGAAGTTTCAGCGCGCGACGCAATGATCGAACAGCTGTCGCAGCATTTGAAAAGCGCGGAACTCCGCTTAAATTCCCGCCAAATAACTATGCGCTTTTTCCTGACTCAAACTGACCAAAACAACAATTTAAAATCACCCAAAAGAACGGGAAATAATAGCTTCCGATTAGTAACTTATGATGGTAATTATAGAATACAGGGTGGTCCAAAAAAAACTATACCCAACTTTGGAGGCCATTTTCTCCTAGATGATAAAATATTTTAGTAATTTGGTTTGCATATTATTAAAGCATATATCGTTGAGCATTATTGGTGAAAATAGGGAAGATATTACATTCATATTTTTTGAGATATTGCTATTTTTAGCGAGTATGTGTAAAAATGGCTTTTCCACGGGAGCTGTCAATGCATCAACATGTTTGAATATGATATGACACAATAATGTAATGACGATATTGCATTAATATTAAAAAGTATTATTCATCCATTATTTATCCATTTTAGTGTAAATAAAAGCTCTCGCAAAAACATTTGTCAAAGGACTATCGCGTCATTACATTATTGTGTCATATCATATTCAAACATGTTGATGCATTGACAGCTCCCGTGGAAAAGCCATTTTTACACATACTCGCTAAAAATAGCAATATCTCAAAAAATATTAATGTAATATCTTCCCTATTTTCACCAATAATGCTCAACGATATATGCTTTAATAATATGCAAACCAAATTACTAAAATATTTTATCATCTAGGAGAAAATGGCCTCCAAAGTTGGGTATAGTTTTTTTTGGACCACCCTGTACATATAAAAGTATAAAATAATAGAGAAATATGAAATTCAATTTTTGAAACAAGTGCCGGGTTGACACTTCCCTTAAGTGTTAGAAATGTCAATTTTTGCGTACATCGCGCGCATTAGTTTGAATGTTTCATTATTCAAGCTTAACAAGATGGACAGTTTCCCATGACCATTTTAATTCAAAAACTGAAAATTTTTATGTTGGGGATGTTAAAAACGTCATACTTGACCAATTTAAGTGTTAGAAATGTCAATGTTTGCGTACTTCGCGCATTAGTTTCAATGTTTCATTATACAAGCTTGACAAGATGGCTTCAGGACAGTTTTCCATGACCATTTTAGTTCGAAAAGTCAAAAAATTTGCGCGCTCTGCGCGAATATTTTATGCAAGTTTTAACATTATGTTGGCCCTCAGACCCACCAAATATTCTAAATATGTGGGGACGTTAAAAACATCATACTGGACCTAAGTTTTAATGCAAAAACCACACCAAAAATTCTAAATATTATGTAGGGAACATTATTATCATACACCATTAGTGATAGAAATGCATTTTTTCCGCGCTTCGCGCGTATTAATTCTAATATTTCATTATTTAAGCTTAACAAGCTTTCAGTTTTTCATGACCATTTTATTTAAAACTCAAGAGTATTTTCTATACAGGTTTTAACATTATAATGGCCCCCAAACCATAGCAAATATTCTAAATAGTATGTGGGGGACGTTAAAAACATCATACATTACTGGACCATTTAAGTGTTAGAAATGCCAATTTTTGCGCGCTTTGCGAGTATTAATTTCAATATACCAATTTCTAGGTTTTAACATTACTATGCAATGACCCTCAAACCACACCAAAAATTCTAAATATTATGTGGGACGTTATTATCATACTGGACCATTAACTCAAAATTTTGCGCGCTCCGCGCACATGTTTTCTAGAGGTTTTAAAATTATAATGGCCCTCAAACCACACAAAATATTCTATGTCATGTGGGGGGACGTTAAAAACGTCATACTGGACCATTTAAGTGTTAGAAATGCCAATTTTTGCGCGCTTTGCGCGTATAAAGTTCAACGTTTCAATATATAAGATCAACAAAATGGCTTCAGATTTATTTCCCCCCCCCCCAAAAAAAAAACCCCAGTAGGCCTACTGGATACGCCATTGCATATTATTTAACGTGTAAAAACGAAACGATACATGTCTCATGAAATCCATGTTTTATACAGTTTTCGATGTTAACATGGTTAACGTGTAAATAGTGCAGTAATACTAACGGTGTAAAAGCAAGCGAAGTTTTCGACTGCACATTTTTTAGATAAAACGGTATATGAACCTACTAAATGGTTACAGGGTTGTGATGTTCAGATAACCCATACATTTGTCTATAAGCTATACCCCTATCTTTAATGATTTTAATTACTTAATCATCATTTATATTTAGTAGGCCCTACTTATAAACTATCTTGATAATTAGCAAGCTTTTCATGTCACAGGGGAAGTATAGTCAATCTGACAAATTATTATAATGACCCGATGGTTAATATACCCAAAAAGCATTGAATAAAATGCATCAATCATGGTATTTCGTCATTGCAAATAATTTTGAGTTTTGGTTAGTGATATGAATAAGCTATTATTTATATTATAGTAGCCAATTATCTATATGAGTTTCTTTCTATTTACAATTTAAGCCAAATTATTACAGTAGTCGTTGCAAAGTATTGTCCTTGATTTATTGATTGACGCATGGATATCGTATCGTTAAATAGATCGATATTGATATCCATTATTAATTGCATTGACGAGCATGAAATACAATAATAATAATAATAATAAAAACGCATTTTATAGCGCCTTCCATCAATAAATTGACCCCAAGGCGCTTTACACCATGATAAAAACACAAGCAAATTGACCAAAGTATACAGTCTTAAAAAGTACGGATAAAAACAATAGCATACACAACATAATATTATTACATACATTGGAAAGTATCATGAGCACCAATAATAACATGAGATGATGCAATATAATGTAAATATACAATCATAAAAAACCACAATATTAAAAGCAATAACATACACAACATAATATTAATACATTATTACACAGGAAAGTATCTTGAGCACCAACAATAATATGAAATGAGATAAACTATGCAAGATACACAAGAAGTAAAACGATCGAACGTGCATGCAAGTGAGTAATTACAGCCTCCAATTGTCAATGTCCTTGATCTGAAACAAGTGCGTTTTAAGATTACTTTTGAATTGAGTAATGGTCTTTGCCTCACGAATTCGAAGAGGAAGCCGATTCCACAACATCGGGGCGCTAGTTGAAAAAGCGCGAAAACCATGTCGCGTTCATCAATAGGCATATTTAAATGCGTACTTTGAAGAATTCTTAAAAGTGCGCAGCGCACTTTGATGTATTTATTAAATTGCGCAGATCCAATATCTGCGCACTTGAAAGAAATATCAAAAGTGCGCTGCGCACTTTAGTAAAATTTAATACTTTGCGCTGCGCACTTTTCTGCGTCCTTTTGCAATTTCAACACCCTCACATAGCTCTTATTTGCTTTCAACAGTTCAGTCAGTAGAAAGGAGTTTAAGAGATTACTTAAATGATTTATTCATATTTTGGTTTAATACAACAGTTTGCATATATTGTACAAAAAAAGGTGCTGGGTTTTACTTATTTACAAAATGTGTAAATATTACGTAGCTTAGTTATATTTATTTATTTATTTATTTGAACATACGCTTTTAAAACAGCGGCACCCGTCTATCCGACGGTGCGTTCATATACAGAAAATTACAAGATTAATACACAATTATATACACAAATTACAAAGTTTTACCATGAGATAGATACATATTATATACAGACACAAAGTCAATCATACAAAATTGATCTGAAATTATGTCAGGCACACGTGGAAAATGGCACTATACATGTATATACATGAACAAATATATTAAATTCAATCGTCATTGTTTGCGCATTTCGTCTCTAATCGTGCCTTCCATGCACGCTTGGAGAAGGACTTACAAAATTTGTCAAATACATGGTAAAAGTCGTTAACATTGCTTATATTACAAAATGTGGTGTATGTACTACCTAGCATTAATTTATATTTTACATCAAGATCGCTAGAGATAAATAGCACCCATACATCAATACCATTTAAGTCAATTAGAGCCTTTTCTAGATTATTATATTCATTAGTTCTTATAGCATTAAGTGACATGCAAGTGAAAAGAAAGTGTTTTGTATCCTCAACACCATTATTACATAATTGACAGGTGCCATTATTATCAGGGGTCCATTTACTCACTTTGGACTCTAATGGTAGTGTATTTGAACGAATCTTGAATTTAAGACAAGCCCCATAAAAATCAATGTTATCTAACAAGTATGTCTCCATGCCTGGAGTGTACTTAATACTCAAATAATCTGTAAGAGAGGATTTGGATTTGACATCTTCTTCCCATTCAATGTTAGATATATTATTGATCGCGCGTTTAACTGAATTGGCCCAATGAGGATTCAATGGAGCTCTACCAGACTTCGCTGAATCAAAGATGTCAATTAGGTCACACTTGTGCAAAATATTATGAATACAATATAAGAATTTGTATCGAAGTTTAATTGGCTCAATATCCAAACTTAGCATTGTGTTAATAAGTAATTTTGGCCAGCGATGTTGCTCCATGTCAATGATACGTGCGAAATATTTTGCTCTAAAGCCATCTTGAATTGTGGAAATTGGTGCCCATCCGAGTTCACCATAAAGTACAGCGCGAGGTGTGTTACGAGGGGCTTTCAAAATGTAACGTGCCATTTCAAGCTGAAGATTTTCAATTTTCTTTACATCTGCTTGACTACCAGGAAACCACACCGAACTTGCATAATTTATCGATGGAAGAGCTATTGTTTTCCATAGGACATCACCATAATGTACACGATTAAAGTTATCAAAATTATTAATAATAGACTTAATATATGCAATGAGTCTGTTACCCTTTTTAACTACTTCCTGAATATGACAATGAGCAGAGAGGTTGCGTGATATGTGAACACCTAAATACTTATATGAATCAACCTCAGATATATATTTATCACCCAAGCTCCATAACTTATTCTTATTTATGCGTTGCCCGACAATCAGAACATTAGATTTATCATTGTTAAAATTCAATTTCCAATCAAATACTTTAAAGGCTAATGCCAACACAAGGACATGTGTAGAATTATAAAGAACTATGTAAATATGAGACATATTTACACCATTGTAATATTATAACATGTTAGTTAATAGTTATCTATGTTATTACATTTTGGGTTGAGGTATTACTAGTTGTACTTGTACACTTTTATGAAGCAAAGAGTTGACCTAACGTGTGCACTTCTTGGTTGAACTCCAGTTATCATGACCTATATCGACTTGAACTGGTTTTGATAACCTTTGATGTCGAATTGCAGAATACGGAGTATTCTTGGCCGGAAGGGAGGCAGGTGTCACCGAGGGGATGACATGACTTTTATTACGATCTTGGTTGCAATGTTTTCCTGTTAAAGAATTGATATTAATGAAGGAGTTAATTAATTATGTCATTGTTTTTGTTAGCAATTGCATTATGTATTTTGAATAATTCCATTGATAATATTAGATGTTATCAAAAGTATACATTTCCTATAGATGAGTGAGTAAGGTGGGATGGATACAGTGGACAATAGATCACATAGTTTTGTAGCACCAAGTCACGTCGGTGAACCACATTACCAATCAATTCAAGGGCGCAGATCCCAATTGTTATGTTTCTAGTAAAATCCTCTTTATGATATTAGGATTAAATAGCTTGACGTCAGTCATGTCTTTGAATTATTAATCAAGGATATGATGTTTACCAAGAAAATGTATATAGAGGACAATAGTTTTAATGTGGGCGTTGGGGGTTAATAATCTGACCGCGTGTCCACACACGCTTTACTCCTATCGCTACGCCGCGTAACTTACGCCGATTATCACTTTGCTGGTGTAAGTGTTGAAATAGGCAGCATTCCTTGCTTTGACCTTTGTATTACAAATCGCATATCACTGAAAATGGTTTTGTGTTGATGGTGTTCTGAGAAAAAAGGATATATTGTTCGCATTTATAGAAATAAAAATTGACTATGCACATCATCATGTTTTTTAAATTGTACATCAAAAAGCTTCTGCAAATAGTCTGCCCAAACCGGGGCCCAAACAACATCTTTAATTTTCTGAGTAAGCTTTTAATAGAATACCCTACCATTTTATTCCTCACTGCGTAAGTGTATGGCGGGGTGTATGGGTCGTTCTTTAAAAGTCCCCATTGAAGACATGCAGTGGTAGGTATACTAAAGGAACTCCAATTTTCTGTTGAACTTAAGTTTCAGTTATTTATTTTGATATATTTTAAAATGTATCGAGATTTTATTTAAAACACCATTTCGTTATACCGTATAGGCACAACACATAGCAAGGTCGCGAGCTTGTAAAACGTTATCGTATTATATAGCATCACCAAGGTCACGATCTTGTAAAAGGTCACACTTACGCGCGATTAGCGTAAGTACCGTTCACACAGCCATTTACGCCAGGCGGGGCTACGCTGACCTCGCTTACTCCTCGCTACTCCTGCTAAAAAGCAGGAGTAAATCGACCGGATTAAGGCGGCGTAACTTACGCTAATCATCGTTCACACAGTCACTACTCCATCAGTTACGCGATTACGCCAAACCACCGCTACTCTTCCTTACGCCGTCCTTACTCCGCCTAGTGTGAACGTGACTATTGTGTTCTTGTGAATATTATTGTATTAGTGATTGGTTAATTAACATGAGCGTAGGTGACTTGGAAGTGAGATGAAAGTTGTGAGAGGAAATAAGTTAGTTCAGCTTTGAAAGTTAAGAGAGAAACATCAAGTTAAACTCCACTCGAAGATAGCGAAAAATCTCAATTATACATTGTACTCCGTCTTGGGTCGAATCAACAGTAGAAATAAAGAAACAGCTTTTAAGTAATAACGGATCTCTAACACATTTTTATACCTCTCGTCTCTTGCTGTCTCTGAGCTAGTTCATCACCCTACAAAGCCCGGTTATAGAAGTATCAAAAAGACTTACACCGGGTTCTATCCGAGGGCGTTTATGTTTTGTTATGTTTTGTTTTTGTTTCCTTTCGATGTTGTCCGTGTCCGTCCCATCATGCCATAATATCAGACAAAATATGTTCCAAGATAACCAGAAGTATAAGGCCAAACAAGTCATGTTTCTTTACATCCTCCTAAAATGTCATGGTTAAATTAAATAATATATAAATTCGGGAACATACCGATTGAAATTCGGACTGAACAAAGAACAGAGGTCTTCCCATTTCGATCGCTAAATGGCCCATCATTCATATTTTTGAATCAATAAAACGTCCGAATGTTCTAGACTGAAAGCAAATGTGAAAGGGATGGGATTATAGTTGGAGAGGATGTTCTATAACCCCCCACGACAGAAGGAAGTATGGGACACTTCCCCCCTCCCCCTAGACTATGTCATAGTCTATTTTATTTTTAACCCTTTTTTATCTTCTTTTTTTTTAAACCTTTTTAAAAAAAATATTTTCTACTTATATATTTCTTATTCTTTTTTACTTAGGGACCGCTCATTATTTCCACCGGAGGGGGGGCCGGGAGAAAAGAGGGGGGGGGGGGGGCGTCACATGGTTTTGGTCAAGCAAAAAGGGGGGGTCATATGATTTTAGATTATCGGAAGGGGGGGTCATATGGTTTTGCATTTTTAAAAGTCAAAAATTTTCGCACGCTACGCGCGCATTTCTTGGATCACACATCTTGTCATCTTATCATCTTGACATTTTCATTTCTCGCCCCCCCCCCAATATGATTAACCTAGCTACGCCACTGTAATTTACAACAATAATTACAACAATGCAACATTTTGACTGAATTAAATTTTACAAGTGGTTCAATATTGGCTCATTTGTAATGGCATATTCCAATGACAAGCAAACACAACTTTACACTCTTGTGTCCAAAAAAATTAATTAGAAAAAAAATTTCGTGTGTCAGCAAACTTTTTGTTTCTTTTGTGGTCAAACAGGACAAATCTAAAATCTCCAGCCTTTGATATCTTGCCAACTTCATGGGCATTTAAAACAAGCATCATTGATTACTATTCACATTTCTATCAAAACTTCAAGCTCATTTGATTATGTGCAGTGGCGATTGTTACCTTTATAAAGTTTTTCATTTTGTATACACAGGACGGGACACAGGAAGATCAGATGAATACAATTATTGACTGATAATGACTAATCATATCTAGTTCACTACAATACTTATTTAACTCCAGAGTACCAATGATGAAAACAGACTAAACAACCAATGCACTCACAGTTGATTTCTTTCAACTTGTGATTGTAGTCCACTTTAAACTTTAAATACTCATGCATAAAAGGCAACAAAAAAAACAGGTTTGTCTCAGAAAGCCACACGCAGAAGTTTTTCAATTGGCATTTCAAGTCATCACTTTTAAAAAAAGTTTTTTTAGGTTTGTGAGACTTTTTTAAAGTCAAATTGGGGCCAAAAAGTTTTGATTTTTTAGGTCATTCATGGTCACAAAAAAAAGTGGCCTGTATAAAATGAAGAAAAAAGGAATATTTGTACTACATTTCGCATAGCTTTTTTTCCAGGAAAAAAAACCCCACCGCATTTCGCATAGGTTTTTATTTTTCCAGTTTCCTCTGAGACAAACTTGTTTTTTTATTTGGCGTATTAAAGTTGAGTGAATTACGAAAATGTTCATTCAGGTCTACTTGACCGTGACACATTTTTGTTAATATCCTGCTTCATAAAATCTATGACATCACAGGCAAAATATTTTTTAACATCTGCGATAGAAAAAATGATTTTTTTTAATTTCTTTTTTTTGCATGCAAATCTGCAAATATATCCATGTTCACCTCTAACATGGATAGAGGTTGTGGCAAATTGGCATGGGTTTCCATGCTTGGACTATCGTTATTGAAATGAACTTCCTTTACTGCATGCAGGTGACACTGCCTAATCAAGGAATGTTGTGTTTGCAACAAAATGTTTTTGTTGCAAACACATATGCCTTTGTGTACACCAACATGAAGTTTTTCTATTGTGATTTCCATATGATATGACTGTATGGACTGCATGCAAATCGGTGAAAAGGCGGGAGTATATAATATTTTATTCCATATTTGTATAAAACAAGCAAGATAAAAAAAAATCAAGGTTTTGTGGTGGTGGGGGGGGGGGGGGGGGGGGGGGGGGTCATATGGTTTTGGTAAATCACACAGGGGGGGTCATATGGTTTTTATGTGATAGGAAGGGGGGGGGTCATATACTTTTCTGAGGTGGTTTGCCTTTGGCTCCCGGCCCCCCCCCCCCCCCCCCCACCCCCCCCCCCTCCGGTGGAAATAATGAGCGGTCCCTTAAACCATTTACAGTGTCTGGACCGTTGTCTAATATTTTGCATGCAGCCGCGCCAATGAGTAAATTCCTAATGTTATGAGGGCAGTATTGTATATGTTCTGTAATTCTGTCGCTATTGATATGATATGATCAACAGAGGGCTCCCTTTAGTCCACTACTGATACCAGACGACGATGGACACGCGAAAACCTAAATTTTGAATTCGTATTGGAATAACACGTAATCGCGAATGTTGATCTAATCATTTTGAAAAATTCATCATAGGTTAGAAGAAAATGTTTCCAATCCAAAACCGTTGTGGGTGGCTAACCACCCGCAGTGTCAGTATCATTTTTTGAATTTAAACCGTTGTTATTAGCGTTCGTCCCATTCACTTGATCACGTAACCTCGTTCGCATATTTTAACCTGAATAGGGTAACATGGGGTAATATGGGACACGGGGTAAAGTGGGACAGTGGTTTTCGGAGATACTTTTTTACCTTAAAATAGTCAAATTGTGCCCATTTTTGTAACAAAAAAGCTTTGATATATGTCTATTTATATTTGCAACCAATTTTAAGTATCATCCTTCGTGAAACGGGACACTTCAGAGGGTCGTAAGCCTTAGGCGTCGAAATTGATGCTGCATTTCACCAATGCTACTAAGCATAGGTCACGACTTGACACTAAATATCTATGAATCAATGCCCCGGATTTTAGTTTCTCAAAGTGGAAAATAACGTCTAAACCACTTTCTATCAAATAAGACAACAATTTACTACTGTTTCCTTCCAAGATCATTAAAAAGTGTTTTTTCAGAAATGTGCCTCATTGGGGTAAGATGGGACAAGGTTACATTCATGTTAAAAGTCTATCTTTGTCCCATCTTCCCCCGCGTCCCATCTTGCCCCACCACTGTCAGCACATAGTAAATCAATGGCGTCCCATCTTACCCCTGTGGGGGAAGATGGGACAAAAAATTAAGAAACATTTTATCGCCTGGGGTAAGAAGGGACACCTTGATAAAATAATGAAGCCGGAGGCTGACGGGCACAATTTTTGGTGAAACTAAAGTCTTGTTAAGGCTCTTGGTGATACATTTTGCTTTGGTGGGGTCACTTGTCGGATATTCGTATTACAGCTGAGTAAATTAGGTGTCCCATCTTACCCCTTAGGTGTCCCGTATTACCCCATGTTACCCTACTCGTGAATACGCCCGTGTCCAGCGTCGTCGACTGATACAGTGATTGCTCCCGCCCACTAACCGACATGCCCCGAGTAACTGACGAACTGACGAACTCCAATGGCGAATGGGGAATGTAAAACTTTAACGGTGACAAGTAGAAGCGCCCTCACTTATAATACTGCCCATCTATGTTGTTAATGGTAACAAGTGTGGGCGCCCTACATGTACCCTCACTTCTAGGTACTGCATTTAGGACCCGATTTAGGACTAATGAATACGCTGAAATGCTGATAAATAATCAGAAAATGGGATAGATAGATAGATAGGATAAAAAAGAGAAAAAGAAGAAAGACTAAAAAAAGAAAAGAAAAAAAAGGACTACAGAGTAGTCTACCCTCCCCCCAACAAAAAATAAGGTAACATCGGTTTGGTTATCGTTATCGCGAAGTTATGAGATGTAAACAATAGGCTTGATTAATTAAATGTGTGGTTGCACCTTTGATATCCTTGTACTTTTGTGTCCTTTTCTCAATGAAAAGAGTTTCAATCTAGGTAGGTGACAAGGCAATTCATTAGGGATAGCCAATACATAATAAAACCATGTATATATATAGGCCTACTAGAGCTAATTGTTAATAATGACCGTGTTTTCACCGTTATCATTGTTATCTTCAGTAGATAGCAAACTACTTTTAAAAGAGATCCAACCGAAATGCTTAATAGAGCTATTGTTATAACACTGAACAATCACTATTTAATAACTATCTTCGGTAGGTAGCAAACCAATTTTAAAAGGATCCAAGTCCATTCTAATGGAAAATACTTATCATTCAACTACTGCACTGTGAAATGTGATCCATTACCCGCCAGTGGCGTATCTGATGAGATCACTTGTCAGAGGGGGAAATGGTATCTTCCCGGTAGACTTTAACTTTACCAGGCTGAGGATTGCCGCCGCCGAGTCCGACATTTGAAAACGGGGAGGGGTCGGGGGGGGGGGGGGGGGGGGGGGGTCGTGACGTGGTGTCCTCAATATCCACACCATCCGACTCAAATGTGGGCCCTCGTTCCCTCCAACCCACTGTATTTACAGAAAATAAAACCTTTTAGCCCGGTAGTTTGATCTGTTCTACCTGGTCAAATCCGTCGAGGGAGGGGGACACTTTGCTGATACGCTACTGTTACCCGTTCGCTTGACAGTTTACCCAGTTAGACAATTCCTAGTCATTACAAACCGTTAATTTTATTTTCCTGCTTCATTAAACATTGTGTTTTAATGTTAGAACTAGACCGTATGTTTCAGTTTCTTTTTCAGTGGCGCTGACATCGAGGGTCAAGTTCAGGTGGCATGTTTTGGCCTTTTAGTTTTACTATGATGAAATCACAATTCGTGACGTGACTCATATTAAAGGGACATTAAGTGGTGTTGAAAAGTTTAAATGTTTAAAAATTTACTTCAGAATTCAAGATGAACATTAAAAATCGCCATTATTGTTGTTTCTACTAACAAAAAACACAGCAAAACTAGATTTAAACAATATCATCGCTATTTATTGAAAAACGCCCTCTATGCAAATATGGTTCGCGTTATGTATCACGCGTACTGCACGGGGATACTGTCGGACGTAAAATGCTGGTCCCGCGGGATAAGCATTTTTTGAATCGACGTTTTCTTGTACAAAAAGAGCTGATTTTTCTTAATCCTTATAGGTGTAAGTTCATACATGTAATACAATTATAAAAATAAACTAATCTCAGTTTTTATCATAATTGAGGGCGCTGCCTCCAACACATCTCTTAGTGTCCCTTTAATCAGAAGCTTACCCGATTCCATCTCTTTTAATATCTGAAGTAGAAGAAGAGAAAACATGTACCAAACGACCGGTCACAATTAAAATCTTCATCCCAATTTCTCGCTTTCTCTCTAATGTTTCCAATTTTTCTCTCTCCTTTACTGAAGTCCTTTATCTATAAGATAGGTGTTGATTTTTACACCCAGACTACTCACTAACTGCGCCACGGTGCATTTTTAAATGATCACATTGATAAAGACTCGACTTCACTGGGCCTATAATGATAAACTCTGATGATTAGCCGCAGATGTTGCGCACAGAAATTAATACACGAGCGTCTAATCTTTGTCAACCGGTCCAACGCGCACGCGTCACCATTTATTTGAATCTCAGTTTGAGCAGCTTGGTGCTAAGCATAGATGAAAGGAACCGACAATTTGGAACCCGGTAGTATATATTTAACGGAATAAATCGTATTGGAAACTGGAAACCAATGCTTAGCACTAAGCTGCCGGAAGCTGGATTCCATTTATTTTGCCAACTCAAAACATTCCACGCGCGTTCGCGTTCATTGTCGATTAACGCACCCGCTTTCATGCGTAACGCTTCCCGGAAATTGTAAACGCACTTCGAATGCGCATGAAAAGGTATGGCTTCTTTTTCACACTCGACATCACGAAAAAAGTGGTTTTTTAACACACATTTGAGGTTATTTTGATACCAAGAAAAGAACGGTTTGTAATCAAACTTTGCACGAAGTTGGGGATTTATGCTTCCCACAATATCTAAAGAACAGGATTTGAAATATATATGTGTATTTTCCCGTAAACCATGATCAAACGGCGGTATTGTCACTTTTCACCTTCATCGGTTGATTTCTTATGTTCATTTTTGAGTAAAAATACGATTTACAGACACGATAACTCAATACAAACTGCATCTGATGGACAGCAAATAAGTTTAACGCAACAAGCATGATCGTCGCCAGGTTCCATTTTTTGTTTGTTTTTTTTTTGGCCTATTTCCGATTTTTCGGATCATTTTGTGGAAATTCACGTTTGTTGTATTTAAAAATCCCATTTTGTTGCCTCATTTGGTCAATAAATAAAACAATATTTCAGATATCCCAACAACAAAAAATGGAACCCGGGTAATTTTCTTAAGATTACAAAAATCGTAAAAGGACACATTTTCAGATTTTGTTTTTGGTTACCTTGTCCAAATTGAAGACTGGTTAAAATTCTCGTTTTTTATGATTTTCTCCAAAATGGTCCTTTTTAGAGCAATTTCAAGTTCATGGTTAGATTTATTGAACCCTTTCCTTCAAGAAAATGTATACTTTTATATGGAATATATAAATAATGACGTAGTTACGGCAGTTTTACGGAAGCTATTTCTGACACTTGACAGCCCCCTTAAGCGTTCCAATTGTAAGGGGCTCAATGAGGACGCTATTGGTCATGTATCAATAGCCTCCTACCAAAGGGTTTATACCCCAAAAGGCACTGGGTACAGTGACTTACCACGTGATAAATAGTAACCTCAGGGAGTTTAATAGTAATGGGAGAGGCTATTCGAATCGAAAATATGAAGCCTGGGCATATGGGCGTGATTTCGCAAAATGTACCTTGCAAAATGGGGGCGCTATCTTGACAACGCCATGATTGACAGCACAAAAGTCCTTATAAGGGATATTGAGACGTTCGATGCAGCGCGATGTCTGCGCGATGTAGCGCGGTGTACCTTTTGCGTCAACTCATTAGCATAAATGTACCTTGTAAATCGAGGGCGAAAAACATTAGAGGCTTCAATGTCGGCAATGGGAATCTGTGTACAGTGGCACCGACCTGGTAACCTCCCATTCTTGAGTATAGGTGGTAAAACTCTACGCCTAAGTTGAGTTGCGTCTCGGTTTCTCAAGAACATCTCCTCTGGTCTCGACACAAGTAGAGTTTTATGCCCATCCCAGAACTACTGAGAATGGTATACTAGTATAATACTAACATCCTTTTGGGCCGGAATCCTACTGTGTAGGAACAGCCGAGCGCCCTAAAGAGAGAATAACTAAAATAGAAGTGTGATGTGTTTGACTACCGTCTGAACTCTTGAACAGAACCATGCTTGTTGTATAGCTTTGAGTACTTAAAGCTAAAGGTATCATGTGATCTTTACCAGGGAACGCCCATAATCCTCAAAAAAATTGAAAGCAGATTTTCTTGCAGAATTACATTTCTGATCATAAATCGTGCACACATTCCACTTTTTTTACAGGGCGATACTTCAAAATCATGGTTTTAGACTGAAAATAAAATGTCAGAGTCTGTCAAAACGCCGACAACTTATTTTTACTCTAAATTCACCAAACCATGATTTTGAGGTAATTAGGAATCGCATCGCTCTGTAACTTGGAATATATTCATGATTTATGATCCGAAATGTAAATCTGCAACAAAGCTACTTTCTAAAAAAAAAATCATGAATAGAGGGCGCTCCCTGGAAAAGATCACATGCCCTGCACATGCCGTCTGTCACATGCCTTTAAACGGTAGACTAATTAGGTACAAAGGCTAATATCTGGTTGGCCTGTCTTGTACACATGATACACAATTACCCCAATTTACCCTACTGTGTGAAATTTATATAGCATTCAAACTCAGCTTGTATTATGTCCATTTTATTCTATAATCCATCTTCAGGATATCTGAAATTCGCCAAGCAAACGGCTATTTCGGCTTCAAAGATGTTTTTCTGAGCAGCTGCAGCCCTACTGTCCATAACCCATTCCATTTAAAAAACATTTCTTGTATTTGATAACAGCTCGTCGCCCAAACATAGACTTACTTTAAGTCTTGACATAATGCGATTCTTTCCTCGCTCTGACTCATGCGCTCACTATTATAAAATAAGACTTGACTAAATCCTGTATTTACTCATATTTTGGGAGCACCACACCAAATATCTTTCTCATTGAAATACGTGTAAAAGTGCCATATTTCAAGACACCTTTTCTACCCTCCGGTTACATTTATGGCATACTTGTCACCTATGACCATTTTCAGTAACATCTCAACTTTAATTTAAGCCTTGTTCCATGAGGGGTTATTAAGCTAAATTTCCCGCTACGGACCTGCACATAGCGCCCTCACTTTTTCACGTTTTCTGGCATGCCTGTTTACCATTTAGGCAGGTGCTTACGCCCTGGGCACTATTTAGGTCGATAAATTAAAAATATCGTATTTTATCATTGTAGGTGCAACGGGTAGGTCCCATTCGTTCATTTAAATACAAACATACCATCCCCGGAGAAACAAATTGCCCGAAAACCTCACATTTACAAGCCTAGTCTTCGTGCTTTTCCGGAACTATTATAGGATTACACGAATTACGCATTGATTTGGTACAGTGCTCCCTTATTGACACGACAGTCTGTGTAAAAACGCAAAATTTGCTTTGCACAAACGCTGGCTACCACCGTAGTTGAATTTCATGATTTACATCTCGTAAGTTCAAGTTGATTTTATTTTTGATGTTTAAATACCTCTACTTTTTCCATGCATCTTCAACAGGCATGAACTTTGAAGCTGTACTGTAGTGCAAGTTTTTTTAAATTTAGTTACAGAAAGCATGGACTTCTAATAAGTCCATGCAGAAAGTAAGCTTTTTACTAGTGGAGTAACCAATCGCCGCGATAGCGAGAGGGACCGGGTTCGAGGCTGTGTATTTTTAAGGTCTTTGTTAATTTAATTCTCGCCAGTTTGTCCGAGTCTATATATTACTTTTTAAATAAAATATTATTATAAATATTAGGCCCTATAGTATACACTCGGGTAGGCCCTGCACTCCAGCCTACTTATACAGACAGCAATAGTGTTTTTGCAGTTGATTTACAGTAAACATTGTGAAATGATATAGCTGCCTTGTTTTCTTCCAATCAGATCAGAGACATATTTATGTAAAATTTTGGCTTGTTATGGGAATGGATGGAAATGGCCAGTGCCGTGGTAGCCTTGACCAGGCTTCTAAAATCATTTAAAATAATGCATATTGTCCGTTAATACCATCTGACGTTGCTAACACCATAACACGGAAATCCCACGCTTCTCTATTAAGCTGAATATAGCGTGCTAAGACAAGTGACATGATTTACGAGCTGAGAGCTGTGCTGAACACGAAGCCTTGCACATTCTGCAATGCCAATCTAATGTTTCACTTTATAAAACCGATGGAAATCCAACGGTTTTTCGTGGGGGTAATATTCCCAAATATGGCGAATATGTATTATTCATAAGGTATAACATCCAATCAGAAGAGACAAGCAGCCTTTGACCGGTAAACATCCTAAATATTCATTAAATTGCGCTATTAGGCCCCTTGCAATTAAATGTGAGTTTACTGTTGCCCGCGCGCGTCCAAAAGTCACCCGCGTGATATATGTAATATTTTAAAAATATTTAATTATTTCATTGTTTACAGCTTTTTCATAAGCTTTTTAACACTTTTCTGACGATAAATTAGCCGATGAGCCGCATTGCAATACTTCCGGGTTGGAAAAACATTTCTGGGAGTAAAAAACTCTGCACGAAACTTGCAACTGGCGCTTTGTATTGAAATGTATGCATTTTGAAGCAACTTCGTAGGCACGGCAATTGATTACTGCGCAATCGCTTCAGCGCATGACGTAACATCAAAAACTTCTTTGGAGTTTCCTAGTGCATTCTGGGTAATATTTCAGGTTTGTTTACGATCTTTAAAATTCTCCGAGTTAGCGTAACGAGAAACAAAAAATTACAAACATTGATCGAATATCTCATTAATATTCAAAATAGGGATGCAAATATGAGTAGACTCCTTTATAAAAGAAACAAAATGCAAAGCCAAGGCAGTAGGTGCTGGTAGGACATAATTAACAGCATTTGAATTGTATTTGAACCTTGGATAATAGTTAACAACGCCGACAATATTAAATCAGGTGACTTTACCCCAAAATATTACAATATTAATATTAAATAGTCACCTCGTCCTGCTTTTCAAAAACACAACAGTAAACTCACATTTAATTGCAAGGGGCCTTACGACACTAGTGGAGGCGGGACAACATGTTTATGCAATTAGCATAAATTACTTCACCAGTCATAACAGATTGTACAAGGCTTTCGGGCGCAAGCACCCTCAGTCGAACTTCGTTCTCCCGCGATGGTATCTCAATGGCGATCACTACACAGTGTACACCGTGTTCAGTTAGTAATTGGTGGGTCAGTGAAGGGGGCGGCGGCTGATGAATTTTCGCTGTTCAGTTTGGATGCTTTTATCGCACTAAATAAATAAGCTTGTAGGACTTGTTATTATTTATTAATATCAGTATGCACAAGGAGTTTGGTATACAACCCGTTACAAAATTTAGAAAGCCTGATCAAGGCTAGTGCCGTGGCGGCCCCAGCATGATGAGTATCAAACATTTTTTTGGTCGATGGCTGCCACCATGAATGAATACTCGGACACATATGTGACGTGATCAAGAGAAATGAGTCACATGTCGGCAGTTTTAAATTTTGATATTTGTCCATCATTCAAAAGTCAGGTGAAAAATGCTACAGTATGGTCCAAACCCCACTAAAAACGAACTTCTAGTTGTTAAGTTACAAACAGTTTACCAACTGAGAAAACAAAGCAAAACATAAAAATTTGTCACTTCTTTTTACCTGTAACTCAAAATCAATATTTCCGACATACGACTCATTCCGCTTGATCGCGTCACATGATATCTTGTTAATGTTTCGATCCTTTTCTATTCATTTTATTTATGACATGGTTCTCTCGTCGAGATAGTTTCAGCAGGAGGGTAGTAGTGATGCGGTTTTATTTAGAGTTCCTTCGCATCAATAAATGAGTCCATAAGGGACCATATTATAACAGGGAGGGGGAAGAAAAATCAGGGGTTGGGGGGAGGGTGCAAGAAAAATTGTTGTGGGGCAAAATGTGTGCGATTTATTTGCAGACCTTGAATTAAATTGTTATTATTCTAGTATTAATATAAACCTTCGTAGTACTAGTACTTGATTACAATAGTGACCGTAATTTGTGGATTGGTTAGTTTTCATACAAAAGCAAAACAAAGTTGGGATTTTTTTTATCGCGTCTCAGCGCGTTACGCGTGTTACCGAGATTCGCAGTGGGCTCACATTAAAATCAGCTAATCTTTAATCTCGGTGTTAGGATGGGGAGCCTTGAGTCTTGGGTATTATAATACAAAATATGAAAACGTCATTCAAATTACTTTTACAGCTAGAGAATGGAGAATAAAGAATGGCGCTCTTAAACGTAACGCGAGTTACCATGGAATCGCCCTTTAATGTAAAAATTGCCTGAAATTAGCTTAATTTTGTTCTGAATTTGACATTTTAGACCAATTTTAAGTAATTTTGTTTGGGGACCCAAAAAGGAGTGGAGCTTGAACTGACTGGGCGGACTGGGGGAAAAGGTTGTAACTGGGGGAATCCCCCCCCCCCCCCCCCCCATAGTGCTGCCACTGGAGATATTGTAAATCACTTACAACCAACAAAGGCCAAGCCACTGCACTTGCCTTTGTTAGCGTGGTTATTTGGCTGCATTCAACCCAGGTCTGTCCCTCGTAATCCTCTTATTACGTCACTGGGTTGTTAGCTAAAATGTCTCCTAAATCGTAATATAAGTGCAGTCTAGGCCAGACAAAAAATTGTAGCCCAATACATTGATAGCACTACTTTTCCCAGGCGGGCACCACCCATTTTTTTTGGCTGCGGCGGAACAAAAGTAACCTAATTAAAATTTAATTTGTTTTTCGTTAATTATCATGAAGTTGTACACCGTCGCACATAATGTTGAAAATCAATGTGTATTCAATATTTTTAGCTACAGTTTGCAGCATAGATGGTGACCATAGGGCACCGTATGGCCAAACTATGAATAAATGTGTAATCGTCTCTTTATTGTACGTAATGACGTATGTATCTTCCCAATTTTCCTGATGGCAAAAGATGCTCTCCTACACACACTATTAAATATATGACTGCTCATGGTAAGACAACTATCAAATATCACACCAAGATCACGAACATCCTTTGATGGAGATATTGTAGTATTGCCGATGTCGATGTTTACCTTGGTGACGTTCTTGGCAAACTGTGATGTGACATGATGAAGTAGCTCGGTCTTAGAGTCATTCAACATTAGTTTGTTTAGTGCCATCCAAGAGCAAATATCCTTGATGCAGTTCTCAAGTTTGGCCACAGTTCTATCGCGATTTGATGGTGTAATCACTACGTATAGTTGTGTGTCATCTGCGTAGGATATACTGGAAAGGTCATGCTTATTAATGATATCTTCGATTGGTGCAGAATAGAGAACAAACATTTCAGGGCCGACAACGGAACCTTGAGGGACGCTCCAATCAAGTCCAGTGGGGTCGGAAACCATACCATCGATAATCATAGACTGTTTTCTGGTCTTCAAATAGGATGCTAACCAATTGTGAGCCATGCCTGAGACACCGTATCTTGATTTTAATCTTTTAAGCAGGTATACCATGATCTACCGTGTCGAATGCCGCGGCTAAGACGAGTAAAACAAGGACGGCTTCTCCATGATTATCCACAGCACATATCAAATCGTTGGTTACACGAAGCAATGCAGTCTCAACACTGGGTTTATCCTTGGTGTAAGACAGCACGAAACTAACCTAAATTAAATTAAAGGATTATACAGCTTTAATCCGTAATAGGTCTGGACACTAGTCTAACTGATGAATACATGAAATATCTTACACCAAGGATACACCCAACACTGTGGCACTGACGATAGGTAGATTGGCTTTTGTTGTAAAGCTTATTGGTTTTAAATATAAGCTTGGAGCTGACATATGGCGGCACGCTCAATAACCTTCCCAACGAAGGGGAGATTTGATACAGGGCGATAGTTCTTTAATTCCATGACGTCAAGGTTGGCTTTTTTAACCAAATGTGTCACTAGAGAGCTTTAAGACAGTCTGGAAATACACCTGATTGAAGAGATGCGTTTACAATCATAGTGCATATTGCGTGCATCCAGGATACAATATTCAATATACGAGGGTCATTCAATAATTAATGAAAGTGATCATGGTATGAGATGCATGAGTGATTCTATTGAGGGATAGTGTGATCAATACAAAGTATGAACCTTTGTCTTTCAAACAATACAGTTTTGGATTTCTAAGTGTGAACTATGACGTCATAGCATTGTCTCAAAGTAAGTACACTTGGGACACTGCTAAATCAGTTATTTGGCGAGAAATTTAGATTGTTTGTATGAAACATGTGATAAGAAGATTACATAACATGACACTAGAAACAGGTAAATCCCATTTTTTTCGCGTAAGTATGATAAAAAAGACGATAACTTTAATCCCTGTGTAATTTGATATGTAGTATAGAGGAAAAAGTAAGGCGAGACAATTGAATAAAAAGTATACAAATATCAGTATTTCAAATAGCCAATTTCATTGAAAAATGCCCAGTCAGTGAATCACTAATATTGCGGAAAATCAAACAATTTAGGAAAATCCAAGCAATTAACCAGTTTGGGAGATCCCATATGATAGCTAACTAATTATCTGAACTTATTCGCATAAAACCTGCAGAAAATATGCGCATGCGCAGAGGGCAGATCATTTTGAACAGGGCCAAAAATTGCTAAAATCATGACATTTACCAGATAAAAGCTTACTGTGCCTTCAAATTCTAATCAGAAATAATGAAAAATGCTTAGATCAATGTGTATAAATATTGTGATAGGCGAAATGAAGATATACATGAATGTATCAATCAAAGATGGCTGCCACAACCTCTCTTATTACTGTTATCTTTAGAGCTACTAGATCTGTATTGTTTAAGTAATCGTCACATAATGTCAATGGTTTGAGGAAATTTTATGAACAGCTCCTCTTGAAATCCCCACTATTATTGCTTTACATCCCACAACAATTTACTAAATTATAATCCCTCCATTGTTCTTTATCCTTTGTTGTATTCTAAGGTATATTATTGCGGATTTTGCTAAATAAAAGCGTATTTGAGATGGTCCCTTCTTGTTTGTATTAAGGAATTCAGATCTGAAAAAGAGTGTCATACAAAGATAAGTGTGTGTTCTAACTATGTGCCAAGTGTTATCTGTTTTTATGCTTGCATTGCCGAGATATACGCAAATGTATCAATCAACCCATATTCAACATATTACATATCCAGCCAAATAATTGACAGATTTCAGTCAGTGTCTGAAACCTATTGTGTTTATGTTAATGACGTTACATAACCAAAGGTATCTAACAATCCAAAAGTGTATTGTTTGAAAGACAAAGGTTCATACTTTGTATTGATCACATTATCCCTCAATGGAATCACTCATGCAACCCATACCATGATCACTTTCATTATTTATTGAATGACCCTCGTATAGTTTTATACTGCTTGCGAGCATCATGAATAGATAATAGTGCCGCTTTAAAATTTCACCTTATTTTCACTTGAAGCTCTTCCACTTAATCCTGATAAAGTCACTCTCTGCCAATATCTGGGCCCGGGGGGGTGGGGGGGGGGTACTTGGATTTGGTTTGGTTGGGGGTGTGCCGCTGGAGATTCAAAACCCCTACCCATTTCTAAGGGTGATTTTGAGGGGTTTTGCTTCATTTTAGACCACATTTTCGCGAAAATAGACCTAATTTTGGCAAATTTTCGCGTCTAAGGATTTTTCAGTTGAAAAGCCTACCCATGGCTAAGGATGTCTCATGAAAAAACGACCCACTGGAGCGGCACGTCCCCGTATGCCTTACATACGTGAGTACCCCCCCCCCCCCCCCCCCCCGGGTGCCGGGTATCTGG
Organism: Ophiura sarsii; assembly: GCA_035610835.1. Classification (NCBI taxonomy): domain Eukaryota; kingdom Metazoa; phylum Echinodermata; class Ophiuroidea; order Amphilepidida; family Ophiuridae; genus Ophiura; species Ophiura sarsii. The sequence continues at coordinate 127,703,499 of CM069441.1, read as the reverse complement.
GACCCAATCACATCACAGTATACTATTCTACACTGTCAATAACAGTAGCAGCACTAGGGGAGGGAGGGGGGAATGCCTCCCATTCACAACCTTTTCCCCCCCACCCCCATGTCAGCTCAAGCCCCACCCCATATTCAGGGTTGTAGCTAGCCACATTTTAGTGCCGGCTAAAATCTCACACATTATTGGCACGCTCTGGCATTCTCAGCCATTTTGTGGTATTTGATGTACATTTCCTCAATTTTGGAGTCTTTAGTGCTGATTAATTTGCCTGAAAATTGCAGTGAGTGCCGGTTGTTTAGCCTTAGTGGCGGTCGCTACCGACCAGCCCCGACCAGTGTAGCTACATCCCTGCCCATATTGTCCCCCAAACAATCAAAAATGTTGAGTCTTAATGTCAAAATTACTCTAAAATGTCATGAAGTTTTAAGTTTCCGTTTTGAGTAAATGTAATTTAAATACCTCAAAATGTAGTTTAACCTTTTACTTTCAACTGTCTCTGGTTGGATAAAAGATGTATCAAAGATCAGAAATAAGACTTTTTATGAATTTGACATATTTCAAATGTTTCCAATGTGCTATTTTTTGAACATTTCCGGCAAAAACTCCACTATGAAGTCAATATTATAGAAGCCAAGGCTTCAATATTAATTAATACAGGTGATTTGATCATTTGCAATGATGTATTAACCCTAACCCCCTGAGTGCTAAAAAATGCTAATCCTATAAAGTCCCTCTCCAAACGCATGCGCCGTCGGTTTTCGATGACGTAGTCAACCGAGCCTATACAGTGAGCGCGCAGTATATTGCGGGAATGTGTAGCTGAGGGCCGTGGCTAAGTGGGTGGGACGTGGGGCTTGAGAACGGAGGGTCCCTGGATCGAATCCCGGCAGGTTTTCGGAGATTTGGTTGGCGTTTTTTCCTTGAAAATCGTGATCCCGGTCAAAAACCTAAACCGTGGTTAGGGTTATAGTAACATTTTTTGTTTTTGTTTTTTATGTTCTATTAACCCTAACCCCCCTGAGTGCTAAAAAATGCTAATCCTATAAAGTCCCTCTCCAAACGAATGCGCCGTCGGTTTTCGATGACGTAGTCAACCGAGCCTATACAGTGAGCGCGCAGTATATTGCGGGAATGTGTAGCTGAGGGCCGTGGCTTAGTGGGTGGAACGTGGGGCTTGAGAACGGAGGGTCCCGGATCGAATCCCGGCAGGTTTTCGGAGATTTGGTTGGCGTTTTTTCCTTGAAAATCGTGATCCCGGTCAAAAACCCTAAACCGTGGTTAGGGTTATAGTAACATTTTTTGTTTTTGTTTTTTATGTTCTATTAACCCTAACCCCCCTGAGTGCTAAAAAATGCTAATCCTATAAAGTCCCTCTCCAAACGCATGCGCCGTCGGTTTTCGATGACGTAGTCAACCGAGCCTATACAGTGAGCGCGCAGTATATTGCGGGAATGTGTAGCTGAGGGCCGTGGCTTAGTGGGTGGGACGTGGGGCTTGAGAACGGAGGGTCCCCGGATCGAATCCTGGCAGGTTTTCGGAGATTTGGTTGGCGTTTTTTCCTTGAAAATCGTGATCCCGGTCAAAAACCCTAAACCGGGGTTAGGGTTATAGTAACATTTTTTGTTTTTGTTTTTTATGTTCTATTAACCCTAACCCCCCTGAGTGCTAAAAAATGCTAATCCTATAAAGTCCCTCTCCAAACGCATGCGCCGTCGGTTTTCGATGATGTAGTCAACCGAGCCTATACAGTGAGCGTGCAGTATATTGCGGGAATGTGTAGCTGAGGGCCGTGGCTTAGTGGGTGGGACGTGGGGCTTGAGAACGGAGGGTCCCCGGATCGAATCCTGGCAGGTTTTCGGAGATTTGGTTGGCGTTTTTTCCTTGAAAATTGTGATCCCGGTCAAAAACCCTAAACCGTGGTTAGGGTTATAGTAACATTTTTTGTTTTTGTTTTTTATGTTCTATTAACCCTAACCCCCCTGAGTGCTAAAAAATGCTAATCCTAAGTCCCTCTCCAAACACATGCGCCGTCGGTTTTCGATGACGTAGTCAACCGAGCCTATATAGTGATCGCAGTATACTGCCCGAATGTGTAGCTGAGGGCTGTTGCTTAGTGGGTGGGACGTGGGGCTTGAGAACAGAGGGTCCCCGGATCAAATCCCGGCAGGTTCCCGGAGATTTAGTTGGCGTTTTTTCCTCGAAAATCGTGATCCTGGTCACAAAAAAAAAACGGGGTTAGGGTTAAAAGAACTAAAATATTGAAAACTGTATTGCCATTTTTATGTAATTTTTACATTGAAAAGTGTCTCCATTAATTTGCCATAAAATGTAAACATTGGCAAGTCTTATTGCTCTAAACGGTCAGATCCAGTAAAATAAGATGTTTGGCAACATTTTGCATGCTCTGTAATTTTCTGTGTAGAAAACCGATCGATGTTCCTATTGTGCTTATAATGTAAAGTAAACCAGCCGTGCATTTAGTGTCGCGGGGAACACATGTATTTCAAATGGATCACTAACATTACTAGGTCTATACAGTGAGCATGGAACTACAGACAAATTCTGATCTTTCCACAAAAACTTTATACTTTATGTGAATATTTGAAGCAGATAATCATGCTTAAACACTTCTATTTTTTTACTATGAACGATCAATGCTTTATATTGAAGTCTATGTTGGCAAACAGTTATTGTTGTAGACGGTCACGTCCAGGGTTTTAGTCACATCACACAATTATGAACATTTCACCACAATTTTTAAATAAATAAATATACTAGTTATAAAGTCTTAAAGTAACAATAATTGATATGAGGGGTTGCAGAAAATAATAAATCAAACAACTGTGAATGAAACAGTCTTCCCACATACTGTACGCTGGTTTTATGAGAAAGCAATCTAAAGTGAGCTTTTCTATTCAGAATTCTTCGGAGCTTGCATGAACCAGCAATATCCTGTGAAAAGAAAAAATGACCTTGCAGTGCGTAGAGCGTGACCTGCTGGCTAGCTGTTGTTCTATTCAAATACATGTAAAAAAGTCTAACCAAACATTTCCTGAACAGGAGCCTTTATGCCATTTTATTAAAAAAACCACCAATAGCTCAAATAAAAAATCTGAAATGTACACTTAGTGGGCAATCATTCCATTAAAATTGGAACCTTTATTATCATGATCATAAATTAGGTCATTTTTCCATGAGTAAAGATTGATTTTAGAGTTGAAGAAATATCATCTATAAGAAAAGAAATAATGATAAATAATAATATTGCAGGGTTGTAGCTAGCCACATTTTAGTGCCGGCTAAAATCTCACACATTTATCGCCACGCTCTGGCATTTTCAGCCATTTTGTGGTATATTATGTACATTTACTCAATTTCTGAGTCTAAGTGCTGGTTAATTTGCTTGGAAAATGCTGTCCGACCAGGTCCGACCAGCTAGTCCCTGTTATATTGTTATTTGTGACACTACATTTACTAAGTAAGTTGTAGAATTATTGTTTGTTAGAATTAGATGGCGCCAAATGTATATCAATATTTGTCTGTAATTTTCATACTTAATTTTTATAACTTTCAGTACTGAAACATGTTGCATGGTGCACAGGCATCCTCTATAAAAAAAAACCAAGGACCCTGATTGGTTGAAAGTATTGTCACACAACTATCCTATCTGTGCATACAACGGTTTCTGATTGGCTGTTGCCCATAATGGAAACACTATGATCGACAACCAAGATCAAACAACACCAGACTCCGCCCACTTAACCATGGGAGAGCCCAGGTACAGAAAGTTCACCACTGACGATGACCAAAGTCTAGAGATAACCAGTGAACAGCCCAGTCCCAGTGTGAACTATAGGCACATAAGCAACAGGACTAAAATGGGGAGAACACCGTTGATATTAACTGGCGTCATTGCTGCTGTCTTGGGCATCTCTCTTGGTGTGTTGATTGGATGGTTTTCCGCACAGGCACAGTTCCCTAATTTAAATAGTGAAGCTTATAAGATATGGCAGGAGGCTTTGGAAGGAGAAGATGAGGCTATAAGAGAGATGATTATAGAGGAGCTCAATGCAGATAATATCAAAGAGAATTTAAGGTAAGTCCATATTCATCAGAGCCTAAACCATTAGTGGACCAAATTAGTGATATTTAAACAAGGAAAGGACAACAAAACTGCCCTTTTATGATTTTTATGATTTTATTGATCAAAATTCATACGTCATATTTTAACTTTGTGATAAACGGATAAGATCTTGATAACTATATTGTATATACTTAATTGTTTTGGTTTTTGTATTAAGTCAAAATATGTGCCGGAATAAAACTGTAGATTTTGTTTAGTTATTATCACAAAATGAAGCAAAATGGACTGAACATTACTTGATTATTTTGGTGCTTGCAGTCACTTCCCAAAAGCTTTGTATCATACTCTCGTTTTCCGAATCGGTGAAAATAACAATAGTAAAAATCTGTGAAATAAAACCCAATCAAAATAACACACATCAATCACTATGTTAAGTCCTAAAAGCCCACATGTTCAACAGCAGACAGGCGTAATTCCCCATGTACCAACACGATATTTAAACAGCCCTATGCCCATAATACACCTGTATATTTATCTTTGCCCATTGTTAAGTTAAGGACATAGCTTTAAAACAGGGTTTCCTTCAATATTGCCAGAAAAGGTCATGTAAGGTCGACTCCATAAGACCCAACTATGTGAGAGGATGATGCCAAGGGAACCAAACAGGATCAGATGTCAAGATTTTAAGTGAATTCCTTCCTAGACTGGCTATCTAGCACTTATGGACTACTAAGTGTTGGTGTGAGAATGTTTCATGTTTTAGACAGTTTTGGGCCTTTTTTGGCTTATTTCACACACTTTTTTTCTTCAAACAAATTTCATCACTTTTATTCTAAGTATCGCATGTTATAGGTTTTTCCAACTTTTTTTGCATGTTGTGCATGTATAACTGTAAAACCAGAAATATTTGGGTGATTTAAATTTTGTTAATTTCGCGAGGAGCACTTACACGTACTCGCAAACATTTCATGTGAATATTCCAATCTACCTTGTAGCAGTGCGTTGCAGTAACATTGCAAAGTTTACATTCGCAAATTTTCATGCCATGAATTAGGCTGATCGTGAAAATTTAAACTCACAAACATTTCTGATTTCATGAATCTCACTGAGAAATTATAAAGAATTAATGCATCTAATTTGTCTCAATTTTTAAGTATCTCCCCTTAAACATTGAGTGAAAAGATGTTGAAATCAGTACTAAAGTGTAAAAGTGGTAATTTCAGCACGGTTAATTTTTTGTGCTTTGCAGATTTCAACTGTTTTTAAATTTGTGACCTTTGTAGCTTCATCACCTAGACCTATACGCAAACGAGATATATTTGTATGTTATTATGTTATTATTTTAGCGGTAGCTGGTTCGAGCGTGAAAAGCACAAAAATAAATGTAGCGTGAAAATGTCCACTTTTTCGGTATTTCTATGTGTGTGTCCTGGAAGAGATTTTATTTTACTAGTAAACATTTGTAAAATTTATTTATTTCGTTTTAATACGGAATAATGCAAAACTCACTGAATAAAATGATTTTTCAAAAAAAAAAAAGAAAAAAAAAGTCAACTGATTTTACCTGTGAGACCATACAAATGTTTACTAGTAAAAAAAAAAATCACGTCCTGGGATGGGGTCAGGAGTGGGTAGGCAGATGTGAAGCAAACATGAAGCAAAACCCCCTGTGTTCTCTCTTCGTATTCAGAGGGGTAACACATGATCGTTCCAGGATCTTGAAATACCCCCTATTTGACGGCGTTTCGCAGACAATCTTGCTAATTTGACCCCCTTTTCGCACAAAAACGAGGACATTTTGACTGAAAATAACCCCCCTTTTTTCACCATTTCAAGGACACTTTCTATACAGTCCCCCTATTTGCGCAAAAACGAGAACACATCTGGTTCAAAATACCCCTTTTTCCTTTTTCGCAGACATAGACTCTCCAAAAACACCCCTAATTTTTTGAAATCGCGGCCATAGCTTTCAAAATGACCCCTTATTTTGGAAATTGAGGACATATCTTAAAAAACACACCCTAATTTGGGGAAATCGTGGACATAGCTTAGCTAATTTCCGCGGAATGTCCACGGACATGGCACAGAAACCCCCCTTTTCCGCGATTTTTGGAACGATCATGCGTACCCAAAGTCAATGTTGACTGAAACCACTGGGGCAAAACCAGCCATAAGATACCAGAATTTAAAGATTCTTTTTTCCCCTCAATGATTATGGTCAATTTTTCAAAATGTTCTTATTCCCTGAAATATTTTGTCAGATTTAAGTTAAATATTAATTTCGTCTATAGACGCCACTTGACTTTACATTTTTAAACATACAATCATGCTACCTATCAAACAGCTCAAAGATAATTTACCTTGTTGAATTTGACTTTATTTTAAAATTGTATGCCAACAAATTAATTGATAATTGTCTGATATGATTGAACAATGGATTGCAGGCACTCAGGAACAACACCTACTATAGTCCCATGGAAACTAACGATCAACCCTAATAGTAATACTAATATTTAAAAATGTTTGGCCAGTCTAAAGAGTTTTGAGTTGTCCCATGCACTAGGGTAGCCAGCCATTACCCCTGGCCCTCCGGTATGGCTTATAGTATATAATACTACATTACTTACCCCACATCATCTGTTATAACTAAGCCCCTCCCATGGCTAACCACATTACATCATTCACCCTACCCCTAAACCATATCCTGTGGCTTATGCTTATATAAAACCCATAATTTCATCCCCTGAATCTCCTGTGGCTTATACCACATTACTTACCCCAAACCATCTCCTGTCATTGGCCCCTACCGTGGCTTATACCACATACCCCAAGCCACATCAGGGCCGTCAGCAACTTTTGCTCAAGGGGGGTGCGTTTTCACGATTTTTTACCGGAAAGGGGGGTGCGTTTTCACGATTTTTTACCGGAAAGGGGGGGGTGCGTTTTCACGATTTTTTACCGGAAGTAGTAGTATGACGTCAGAGTGTTAGTGCTGCAGCACGCTGACGATGCGAGCGCCTCTGGCGCGAAACCAATAACGGGTGGGGTCCAGGGGCCCGCCTTCGCCCCCGGAAGCTCTGAGCATTACAGCGAATTTAGGACACAATTTTCATGTATCTTGCCATCGTTGACCCCATTTTCCATTCATAAAACAACATGTTACCCTAAAAAATAAAAAGAGATTTTCAAGGGGGGTGCGTCCGCACCCAACGCACCCCCCCCCCCCCCCCCTTCTGACGGCCCTGCACATCCTATGTGGCTTATAGAATACTTTATGAGAAACGACACCACTAATTTCATTGCCTCATGGCCCTTCTGTGGCTTATACCACCACATCACTACACTAAACTCATAACCCCCCTCCCCCCCAAAAAAAAAACCAACAAAAAACCCACCCAACACCCCACACTCACAAAAAACCCAACAACAACAAAACATTACTTTGACCCCCTCCATGGCTTATACCACATTACTTCATGAACCCCCAACCCCAAACCACATTGTTTTATTAAACCCTCCTGTGACTCATACCACATTTCTTCATTAACCCCCAGGCCTACATGTATCCCTAAACCATCTGCCATGCTTATATTTATAAGAAACCCTCCTGTGGCTTAGGCTATACCACATTAATTCATTAACCATATTACTTCATTAACCCATCCTGTGGCTTATGCGTGGGCAGCAAAATTGATTAAAATCTCGGCTAAATGCATAGCAGTCCCAGGCCATTCCCGGGTACCCAGGAGCCAGGACATCAATTGACAAGTGCATCATACCACATTATTTCATTAAGCCCCTACTTAAAACCATCTCCCATGGCATGGGCCCCTACTTACAAGAAACCATATTAGTATTACTTCATAAACCATTTCCCGGAACTTATACCACCACTACTTTATTAAACCCCCTAACCCAAACCATATATTGTGGCGTATATATAATTATATGCACCTGTTAGACACTGAATTCACCAAGTATATCAGGTACCTTAAGATCGCTAGTTATGCGTTTGTGCCATAACGCAATGGCGTGGCAGCACCAAATGTTTGGTTTATTCATTGGATGGTCTTAGTAACCAAGCAGCCTGAAAAAGCCCTGTAAAAGGCATCCTTTTCAAAAAAAATTGCTCATACCTTGGTTAGTTCTGTATGAATTTTGTTCATTCATGTCTTATAACACTTTCATAATCTAATGCTCCATAAGATTTTTACATAATTTAGGTGAAAAATGAGAGAGCCTTTCAATGATACATACATAATACAACATTTTGTGAAATATGTCAATTGTTTGATGCTTTGTCTGTTAGGCGAGGAAATAAAACCACCCTGTTTTACAGGCCCGACCGACCCACTTTTTGTGTTTTTCAAGAATTTTGTTTAGAATTTTGTTTCTCAATATCAGCCGTTTTTTTTGGCTGAAACTCTGTCGGGAAAAAAGTGTGCACACGTTTTTACCAAAATTCCTGATTTTTGCAGATTCTGGTGAAATTTTAGGTAAAAAATAAATTGTAAAAAACCTGACGGACCGACCCTACTTGACAGGTCCGTCCTCCTGTAAAACAGGGGTGGTTTTTTTTCGTCGCCTTACCACTTTTTTCACACATTAACAATAACTCCATCTTGAACGAAAATTTCCCATTCTTAGCAATAACTCTCCATTCCTAATTTTATGATTGGAGAGTTATTGTTTGTATAACTCCATTCATACAAAATATTGGAGTGAAATAACAACATAGGGGGAAATCTCAGGTGTATATTAAAATAGGATGGATTGTGTTGAACGATTTCTTGAAAACAAACCACAAATGTTACCATCTTGTCATTTCAGAACACTTACATCCAAACCCCACCTTGCAGGAACTCCTGCAGATTATGAGAATGCAAAGTATATGAAGGACCAATGGGATGCACATCATCTAGACTCAGCAACAATAGTACCATATAATGTATTATTGTCTTATCCCAAAAAGGAATCACCAAATTTTGTAAGTAAATGCAGCACAAGATTGATTTGAGACATGCTCGGAGACATGCTTCTCTTCCAGCTAAGACATCTTTGGGCGTATAGGAAGTGGCCTTATGTCTTTATTGTTTTTATTGAAGATTCATAAGCTTGGCCACAGTACCATTTCAGTAAAGGGACTATCATCCAATTGAGGGGAGGCAGTGAAATCTTAATCTTATCATTGACACATACTAAACTCTAAGAAGAAATGATGATCAAAATTCAAAATAAGTCACTTATCAAGATGGTAAGTTTGAATAGCACGCTATTTGCTAGGATTCATACATTGGACACATGGCATTTGTGGATGAGTTGCTTTAAAGCTTTAAAGTCCATTATATTGCAGTGAAATCAATAGCATCTAAATGATGCTGCAATCGTTGTGATTAGTCCATTGTGGTTCCTCTGAGGTTAAATGGAATAGTCCAAATCAATCAACGATCAGCCAATATTTATGAATCTACTATGGTGCCTTAATGACAATCTGTGATTTTGTTAACCAAAATGTTTTATACAACAGTTTCTGAAAAATGTACGAGGAAACGTATACAATTTCTTAAATCTGCTACAATTGTAACTGATCGCAGTTCAAAACGTAGGAGGATGAATACTAAATAAGCTGTGTTTGGTACAGGATCACTGGATGTGATGACTGATGAGAGATCGGATTTTAATCGAATGAGACAAATTTCAAACTTATAGAAATGTCCCAAACCCAGCTGAAAAAACTCCATTAATTCTATATTTGGATGAAAGATATGATAGACATAAACACTGGGGGGGGGGGGGGGGGGGGGGAAAGGGTAGTGTCACAGATAAGACAGGGGATCGACAGCTTTCTTAGGCTAATTTTTAAAACTATGCCAACCAAGACTGCTAGAATCTGACCACAGCAGATATAGGTGGACAGGACACACAGGATAAAAATCAATCGAAAAAGAAAGAAAGGGGGAAAAGAAAGAGAGAGAAAAAAGAAGAAAAAAGCTGGATATGAGATTGGGTACCCTTTAACCTATAATTTCAACATCTTTGTACATTACGTGGATGTGGTTCGTATTTTCAGGTAGTAAATGCAGACAATAATATGTTTAAGTCATATCTTTGCACATACAATTCAAGATAGATTTTGTTATTTTTTCAGGTTTATATTTTAAATGCTGACAATAGTGAGTTTTATAAATCCGACCCTGAAGAGAAGGAGCTGGACGAGGGTGACAAACATGAGGATACAGTGCCACCATTCAATGCATATGCACCCAATGGTATAGTAGAGGTAGGTGTTGATAAGCATATGCATGGCATATAATAGCAGTACACATAAGGGCTATGGAGAGCCACAAATATGTAAAGAGACACAAAAGCAGGGGCCAAATAAACCGTTTCTTACTAGCTTGTCTTGTAATTGATTAACCAAATGCAAAACTACAAATTGTGAAATATATCCTAGTTGAAGTGCGTATATCTTAGTGGAGTCAGCAAACATGATATTGCCTTAAGTGACATCAGAGTAAGAAACCATGTATAGCTGTGGCACAGCTGGTTCAATTCTTATCATTCAGCCAATCACTTGTGAGGCTTAATTTTATATCTCTGATATACTTACAGTACCCCTTGTATTGTTCTTGTTGTTTTCATACAGGGTGACCTGGTGTATGTCAATTACGGACGGATAGAAGATTTCCAGAAACTTGATGAAGAACTCAATGTGAATGTGTCTGGAAAAATATGTATTGCACGCTATGGCAAGATATTTAGAGGGGACAAGGTTAGTAGGAATGTTTTCTTTTATTTAGAAGATGTGTCCAAATCAGGTTTCATCCTGATCCGAACTAAAAGTGAGTGTGTCCCATTCATATCAAGCAAGGGATTGTGGGTAATAAAGGTGAACATTTGTGGTCATGTGTGAGATCATATCGTCTTTAATACTATGATTTTCAACTGTTTAAGGGATAATTTGATATTCTGAAAGTCAATTGTGAATATACTTCCCAAAATATTGGTATAAAGCCTAAAGATGTCTCTGTTTGATGTGGCAAAATTAGAGGCTTCATCACATTGCCCTATTGATATGATTCTATATTCTAACCAAAACTATACTTTGGAAGGTGTATATGTTGAGTACTTGGTATGGTGGCTGCCTGGTGTACAAAGAGAATCCCTCTGGGACACAAATCTTGTGGACATTTCTGATATTCTGGCAATAAGCCGTAAAAGAAATGTCTTTGTTTTATGTGCCAGGTTGATATAGCTACATCCTATGGTGCTATTGGTATGGTTCTCTACTCTGACCCAGCAGATTACGCTGTGCAAAGTATAGATAGTGTGTATCCTAATTCATGGTGGCTGCCTGATACAGGCATACAAAGAGGAACACTGTTTATCCCATTGGGAGATCCCTTAACAAGTGCTTATCCTGCAACGGGTATGTTATTGTATGTTGTATCTTGCTGTTTTGTTTAAGGTCAATCAGTATTGCATCATCATCATCCATCATCATCATTCTAACCATCATTCTAATCATTCTAATTGGTGGCAGAGCAGACAACCACAAGATTTGCTATGTTGCATCTCATTGTATAGATGGTGTGACCGGTGACGTAGTGCCCGGCGGTTTGCGTGCGCACCTACAGGGAACGGTGCTTTAATTCACACTTGATTGATCATTACTTACCATGCTTACGGTGTAATAGTGCAGTAGTCATGGTATGCATCCCTAAGCACAATGAGAGACCAGGTACTAAATCTGGTTGCCCGGCGGTTTGCGTGCGCACCATAAGGGCATGTGCTTTTAAAATTGGCGCTCAGTGATGTGTGTTTTGCTTTCATATAGTAATGTATGCAGTAGTCATGGACTAGTACCTCTAGCATGTCTTTAGACCAGGCGCTAATCAATTTGTAAACACTACTGATGTAAACAACGGTCACCTCATCTATAGATAAAAACCAAGTTTTTGTAAAGAGATGCACAATAAATTAATACAAATTGTGCATCTGTACACAACATTTCTCCATGCCATGGATGATCTTGGGCAAGAGAGGCCATCCCTCATACTTGAATCATGCCTTCATTGTCTCTTAGTAGATGTTGTATTACAGTCAAATACAATGCACATGGGCATCCGATTGTACTTCTGCCATGTGTAGGTATATAGAGGGGGTACCTTCTTGCAGACTTATCAAAGTCAAGATGGAGTTTTGAGTCTAAGGAATCTTAACACGGTGGATGAGTGGCTCAGTTTTGGTCAATATGTATATGGAGGTCTGTGGTTTGTTATGAATATGGTGGTATTTGGTTCATGAGCTGTGGTATTTGGTTCATAAGCTGTTGTATCCCTTAACAAGTACCTATCCTGCAACAGGTATGTTGTTGTTTTGTTTTGTGTGAAGACATTCATCATTGTTTACTAATCTGGATGCCGGTTGAGAGTTGATATTGACATCATTTGATAGTGATATCGAAAGCTATGGAGTACAAACTCACTATATACTATGTGTAATGTCTGATTGGCCGTGATTAGTGATTACGGGACTACGCCCTCTATTGTCTAGATTTTTTTGAGATCACTTTAGTGTTTCTAGAAAGTAGTTGTTTGTTTTTTGTTGAGAAAATGGCTGCTTCCCTGTACACAAGTGATATCGTCTTTAAGGGATAAAACAATGGTGTTTTGATAAAAGAAAAGAAGATTATATCATAATTTAGGTGGTTAAACGTTAGAAATAAAGAACAATCGCATCAAGCTGTTTTACATAATTGCGTCTTGCTAAGTTCTCAACCAACCGTAACTGTCAGAACAGAATGTAAATGCTTTGCACCTTAAACTATGTTTCTATGACACTTTTGTGATTGACAAGGAAAATTACCAGGATTGTGTAGTTTGCGGATATTCAGATGATGAATTTCACACGCCGTTCACTTATACAACCTTATGAAACTATTAATGGAACCCAACAATTAAGAAACTTCTAATGGAACCCAACAGTTTAAATACTATATCCATATAAAATCTAAATGAGACCTGATCCAATTTCTTCAAAGTTAATGCTGTTGAAATGGAAGAAAATTCATTAAATAATTATTTTCCACTATAATAAATTATATGAGTAAAGGCAGCAAGGTATTTTATTGGGACATTAGCCTTTTATACTATACCATATTCTTAATATTTCAAACCTTAGTTTTTACATACCAACCAACTTGTTGCTTAAATTTACCTACCTACGAAAATTCCAATGTTTTTACTATAGGTTTCCAATGATGACAAAAATCACTGATACACACACCCAAGCATCAGAAATAGTAGGGTATTTTCAAAGATCGAATACAAATATTAAATATTTGCTAACAAGAAAGCAGACAATACAAACTAAATGTATGATATTTGTATTCATTTGTTCACAGATGCTTCACACAATTATCAATACTACAATACACTAGAGTAATTCTTACAGTGTCATTTCTTGAACTAATCACATTGTAATAGTAGGGAAAACCATTTTTTGTTAAATTTCTCAATGTTTCCATTATTCATGAAATTGTTGTTTTTGAGATCAAGATATAACTTTTTTTTCTGTTTTCTGAACAAGAGGAGTGATGACTTTCATCTCTTGATTTTTCATATTGAGTGGGTCAAATCATATCACATTTCAAATCTTTAGCCTTATATTATATTTCAGTAATGTACAATAAACTTATCTCAATTCTTCCACCACTTTGCTTCCAAACCATCACTATCAGGCTAGTCATGCTGAGCAGTACGGAGCAATAGGTCTGGTATTATACTCTGATCCAGCAGACTACGCTTCATCCACAGTAGCAGATGACGGCAAAGTGTACCCAGATACATGGTGGCTTCCTGGTTCAGGGGTACAGCGCGGCTCTTTGTATATCAAACAGGGTCTTGGAGGGGATCCGCTTACAGCTGCTTATCCTTCAACTGGTGGGTGGAAGGCATGTTTGTCTTATTTTTCAATCAGGGGTTCTCAATAAATTTGTTTTGTCTGGATTTTACCCTACTGTTTCTTGTATTATGGTCTACTCTGCACATTTTTGTTCAGTATTTGTGTAAATAATGCTGACAAATGTCAAACATGACCATGAATCATCATAAATATAATTTCTGTACCTACTACACTATTATCTTTCATCAAGTTACCCCCTAGAACAACTTCATTTTGTTCATGTAACATTGCTCTTTATGTCACTGCAGTTAATTAACTCCATTGCAAATGTTTGTATTTACATCTCTATGTCCAAACCGCTCTACAAATAGGCAATTTGTATTTTGAGAACTCTGGTTTTTAATGCAGTCATTTATGCATTTTCATCAGGCTAGAAGTATCACCAGGGATACTATTAATTTTGGGATAGGAAAGTCCTATACTAACGTACGTAGCGAAAACGGTCCCTTTTGCATATATACATAAATTATGGTAATCATCGGAATGTGTGGGTGACCGGCGTTTAACGCGTTAAAAATGTTTAACCAGGTTTAACGTAATATTTGGTCGGCATAGGTTTGAGGGCGCTGTGGATTTACACAGACGACGGTGGCCACGCGAAACCTAAATGTTGAATACGTAATGAATAACACGTAATCGCGAATGTTAATCTTATCATTTTAACAAATTCATCATAATTAGAAGAATTGTCATCGTTAACCGGGCGATGACTGTTAAAAATAATTCAAAATAGTGCACTCCCGTTGACATCTTGGGTCGTCTGAGAGACGCGTGGCCAGCGTAGTGTCATCTGCTACAATCACGCCTGATAGGTATAGCGCCACCAGTTCTATGCCGACCAAATTTTAATTTAAAAGTGGCCTCCGATCGGCAAGCTCAGTGGCATACCCCTGGTATCACTGCATCTGTATTTAACACCTCACCTTATGCATATTCAATAGATTGTCATGCATATTTAGCAGGTTATCATACACACTGTCTGTAGCTATAGTCTATTTATCCATCATGAGACAGTGACGTAACTGCATCTTCTACCAATTGCAGCAGCGGCTACTTGAGGCGCTGGCGTTTGCACACGAGCGTATAAAGACGGAAGATACATACGCGTGCGTAAATGCTGCGCCTCTAAAGTTAGGTCACTGTCAAGAGGAAGACAAATAGAGTATAACCATGCATTTTATTGTAACACAAAATAGATGCAGCTGCATGTCAAGTGTAATTAATCTAGTTCAAAAGTAATTCTTTCATCACTTTCCAATTAGCCTTTTTAAGAATGGTGGACACAATGGGAGGGCAGTATTTGGAATGGGTATATTCAATAGGAGAGGGCGTACTTCAATGTGGGTAAACCTGGGAAATACAAAGAATGTGCTGTTGGGTGTGCAAAGTTCACCATTCTTCTTAATGGCTTATTGCTTTTCAGTGCTCTCTGAAGATGAAAATGACTAAATTTGATATTTGTAAATAAAATAATAATGTACCTTCGCTTGCAAAGTATTTTTGTTTTATTTCAAAGTGACACATTTGGTAACAAAGTACTGTCACAATGTATTTGATGAGCGTTTACTATGTGGACTCTCTCCATCTACGCCTTTCTAATCTTGGGGGGGTTTAATCCTTCTTCTTTGAACATTATTGAGACATTGGATCATCAATGATCTGTTTCCAAAGATTCTTTGGTTACCGTTAAATAAAATGCTTTGTGTGATCGCCATTCGATGTTAGGTGATTGTTTCGTAGGTGTATGTGGTGTATATGGAAATTAATATAAACCACACAATAACAGGGAAACATGACCATAGCAGCAGCAGTGCCTATATATTAAGAGTTGGAAAAGTAATTTGCTTCTAAAATAGTTTGCTGTTAATTATTTGCAGAAAATGCCTATAGATATGCGGAGAAAGACATTGATCTTCCTACTATTCCTGTACAACCAATTGGCTATGAAAATGCTAAGCATTTCTTGGAGTAAGTAAACACAATTTTCAGCCTCTTTATCTCATAGCAATCACATATCACAATACATAATTGTATGATGAGCTGTGATTAGTATGTAAGTGGTGGCAGATTTTTTGATTTGGCAGGCGTTGTGCACGATTCAGGGTTTTTACCTTTAGTTATTTCCAAGATATGTACACGGCAGCATAAGCAGGTAAACAATCCATAAATCCCTCAGCTAGTAAGACACATGTCGAGCTTCTATGTTAAGATATAGGCTTACCTAGTAACCATTTACAAGCTCAGGATGGATGGCCCATGCAAAGCCTTGAATGTTGCAAAGTATTTATACCAAATAATCAATTGTGTATGTCAAAATTATACCTATATCAGAAAGGTTTCACTATGTGAGAATTGAGGAGAAATCTATTTCTATTTCCAAAGCAGTACTATGGCAAACTAAGCTTATAAATAGTCTAGATAGCCTTCTTGTAACAACTATATCATGCTTCTATGTGAAGATACAGTACACATGTGATAGACATGAACAGAAACATGCTGAATAGAACTGCTTTGGGGAAGCCTTCCTACCAATTCAATTATTTCACCGGAGATAAGTAACTTAAGGTATCGAAACATTTGGGACACCCTGCACCTGTTCTTTTAACCTATAGTCTGATTATGTGTCTTTGTATTTAATATAGGCAACTAGATGGTCCTGAAGCACCACAAGAATGGCAAGGTAACATTGATGGACTCGCAAGCTATAAGTTGGGACCTGGTCTGTTGAACAGAAGGTATGTAAAGAAAAGTTACGATATATCGTTAAGTTGAAACCAAAATGGATATTATTTGTTGTAGATTTTCATTTAAGATGAAACATTGTTACTTATTTATCAACAAGTCTTTGGAGTTTCGTATAGCATGAACCCATTGGATAAGGAATATGGACATGAAGTTTTATATTATATATATATATCAGCAGTCCTGGTGGCAAAAGATGGGGGTTAAAATGGACAGTTTGAATAGGAAAATGAAAAGTATATTTATTTGAGGGAAGGTGTCAGGTAAAGATGTGAGGAATATCAGGGAAAGTGCAATTAACCAATTCATTTCTCAGGAGCTAATTAAGGGATCATTTTAAACTGTGTCATAACATACGACTGTATTCCAACTCATTTAAAGTGCAATGTGATGTCAGTGTGCATTCCAGTCTGAGATGCATCATTTATGCGCTATCTTGGGGCTTGTCTTTGATCCCACAACTACTTATACCAGGACATTAGAAAGACCTATCTGATCATTTTAACCTGAATCTTTGTGCCCTTTATGATTAGGCAAACTATATATTCAAGTTATTATCCCAGGGGGTTACTCGGTATGTGATGGCTATACATCCGTGTCCAAGAAATATTTTGGAAACGGGCAAGATTCGCTACATGACGTTGTCGATGGTTTTTTTGAAAAAGAGGTGCTTTTAGTACATTCCCTTGAGGGTTAGGATTAGCTATTGTATTTGTTAGGGGAATAATTAGAGGAATAAAATTGATAAAAGAACAAATATGTGATATAAGTGGCTTGTGTTATTATACATTGATTGTGTGCACTGCAATTATGCGTGTCCATCTCAGACATGTTTTGAAGAGGTTGGGAAGCCGTTGCCCCCGGGTTATTATACATTGAATGTGTGCACTGCAATTATGGGTCCATCTCAGACGTGTTTTGACGAGGTTGGGAAGCAGTTGCCCCCGGGTTATTATAAACATTATATATTAATTTATCACTTAGTATTTCGATTTTGCATTGTTAGTCCTTGGGCCAATCTTGTGTGAGCAAGTATTCTCAGGAATGATATAAATTGCACTAGTCCAGACTGGTCCTGAGCAAACATTGTTTGGTCTGGTGAAAATGGTGGCAGAATTCATGCAATCTTTTATGATTCATCTCTTATGGTGCAGTCGCATGTATCCGTGTGAGCTGGGCGGCCCCTTACCGTCTAATAAAAAAGCAACAGAGTCCAACACGGTGAACAATCAGCAAAATATGTCAACGGCCGCATTGATTTTTTTTCCTCACCGGGTCCATTTCGTTCTACCGGGTCTATACCGGGTCCTCACCGGCCTGGTACCGGGCTCACCATCCTCGTACAGTTCTAGCTTACCGTTCTCACCGTGTCCTTACCGGGTGCATACCACCTCCTCACCAGCCGGAACGCCTGGGTACCGGCCGATCCGCCTTTATGCAACATCAAACCGCCCATTATAAGCTTAGCGCTCAAGCTCGTCGCTTCACTCGCATTCCAGACTTCGTACGAGCAACATCTACGTCTCTGTATTTGTTTATTAGTCAGGCGGCATGCGCCCGTTGGCAACATGTTGCTGAGATGGTCGACGTCCACCACCGCCCTGCGAACAGTCGCGAAATGGGTGCGCTGTCCTTTTACCGTCCTCATACCGGGCTATCAACGTTCGCTGCCGCTTTTACTCACCCGGTAGGAGTTTTGAGCATGCTCAAAACTCTTGCCGGGCGTGGATGGCCGGCGGAAGTCCCCTGAACGTGTTCAACAGACGGGAAACGGCCCACCGGGTGTCCTCACTGTGTGCCGCCGTCCGCACCAATTACCAATTTTTTAGACGATTAGGGGCCGCCCAGCTCAAACTGATACGTGTGACTGCACCATTAGGTTGGGTTGAGGTAAAATTATTTGGGGCTGTTACAGGTCGAGGTGTGTGTAAAAATGGGTTCCATAGGTCTGAAATTCCATTGTCTGATTCACACACAGGAAAGTCAAACTAGAAGTGAACAACATACGGGAGAGGCGTTGGACATATAATACAATTGGTATGATTAGAGGGAGTCAGGAACCAGGTGAGTTATAAAAAGGGTATAAATAACTCTTTCTTCTTTTGAATATAAATACTAGGAATAGCCATGATGAAAACAATAATAAGACTGGCAGCTAACAACATGCTTAACCCTAACACTTTTGGGATAGATATCCGGGTGGAATTAGGTGAAATTTGGTGGGAAAAACAGGACTTGCCTGCAACGGGATTGGAACCCGGGTCCTCCAGCATGGAATTCAGTGTCTTAGTCCACTCGGCCAAGGGGTCACGTGAAATAGACGCGAGATAGACTGAGGCGACACATGCTGCCAGCATAGTTCTCAAATGGTATTTTATCGGGGCTGTAAGGGATTTATGGTAATACAAAAAAAAAGTGTACAATAACTGTAGCACTTTTGGGATGGAAATGTTAAAAAAACTTTCCGGGGGTGGAAGTGGGCAACATTTAGCCAAAAAACTGGACTTACTGGTGACGGGATTCGAACCCGGGTCCTCCAGCATGCTAGTCAGTGTCTTAGTCCACTCAACCAGGGGGTCAGGCAGCCTTTATTAACAATTCCGTGCACATTTATCACCCGCCGCTGATAGACTGAGGCGACACATACTGCCAGCATATAATTTTCAAATGAGATTTCATGGGGTTCGGGCTGTAAGGGTTATTAAGCATACACAGTTGTCAAACCTGCATTTTCACCACCAGTGAGTGTTGCAATGGCCCAAGTCACTGCATTGAATTGAGTCCAAAAAGTCTTGGCTTGGCTTGAGTCATTCGTCAAATACTTTTGTAGAGCATGCGCCAAAGTTGAGCTAACCTTTTTTGTTATCTAACAAAATTGTAAAAATGTAACAGCAAATGCAAACAGTTTGTGGTTTGAAGTCAAATTTTCCAGTGAATTGGCTTTAAATAATACCAGTCTTAGTAAGGTGGTCAAATGATTTACCTTCACTTGATTCTATTCAAATTATGCATTTTAGGTCCCATCTGTAACATAACTTATATAGATTGATACTCCAATGTTTGTCCTCTAGATCGTTATGTTCTCATCGGCAACCATCGTGATGCCTGGGTATTTGGAGCAGCGGATCCATCGAGTGGAACGGCAGCCATGTTAGAAATCAGTAGAGCCATGGGAAAACTTGTCAAAGCAGGTAACATATTCAGACTTTATATCATAATTTGTGACCATGAATCACAAATGGGATGTAAAGTCAGCAACAACATATTTCGAAATATTGAACAGGTAGATTCTCCTAAAAATAAGCTTTACAGTGATATATTGCATGTCCATATGGCTCGTTATATAGGTAGTACAAAATCAATAAATCTACTGAAAAGTCCTTTGTTTCCTAATGTTTATTTGAATGTTCATTGGGCCATATCTCAGAACATGCTCTGCCGACTGTACAGCCCCCTTTGTGCCGATGGTCACATTTGAACATTTGCATCTTCTTGATTTAGTGATAAATGAACAGTGCATTGCAAAATGGAATTTGGATTTATTTCAAACCATTCAAGGTATTTTGATTATCTTTCAAAATATATCTTTCAAAATATAACAACAGAGTCAATTGAACTGTTAGCTTAATTATTATTATTAAACAGCATTTATAAAAAGTCTTTTCTAAAAAGCTCTGTACAGATATAAATAAACATATGATTACCAAGTAATATACAAAATATTAACACATCAATAGAAAAATTTAAATAAGGCAATAAGTAAAAATACAATAGTATAGATGATATACGTACATCTCAAAGATGTTTATATGTTTGATGTTGAGATATACAATTAAGTTCTCTGATTGCTAACAACATTGGCAATAAATAATCTTTTTCTTGAATAAATTATTCCTAATAAAGCTATAAATCTTATCCAACCATTTGCTTCCCTGTTACAGTGCAACAGGCCATAAACCTCCTGGAAGTGATTAGGCCATAGTTTAAATTAGTCATATAGCACAAGTCTTATAATTTTAATATATATGAAGTAAAGGTCTGGCAATATGAAAACTTAGACAAAAATATCTTTACCTATACTTATGTAACCATGGGAGATAAAAGTACACTGATTTCAAATAGTGTCTATGATGGATTTGGCCGATAATTCTGATAGAGCACTTTTTTGAAAAGTTATCTCGTTTTGGAAAAATAAGCCAAAATCCCATTTTTAGTTACTTTTCTTAAATGCCGATGTTTCTTTTATCTGCAATTAAAAAGGTAAATAGACAATTGCATTTGAAAGCTGACACATCATTGTTCGGTTCTTTAGATATAACAAAAAGTGTAAATATGTGACATTTCGTGGCGACCATTTTGTTGATTTTGCCCCAAAAATGAGATTTCAAAATTTCGGCATAACCGAACAATTATTTGAATTCTAATCAATACAAAACTTTCCTCCGAAGTTTTAGCTTTCAATTGTAATTGACTATTTATCTTAACCAGTTACAGATAAAAGAAACATATAAATTACGCAAATTAACTAAAAAATTACCCTTTTGCTTATTTTTCCAAAATGAGATACTTTTTCAAAAAAGTGCTCAATCAGAATTATCGGCCAAATATAATGTACACCTTATTTGAAATCAGTGTACTTTTATCTTTTATGGTTGCAAAAGTATAGGTAAAATCATGTTTTTTATATTTTTTCACTAATTTTCATGTCTTTCCTATGCATATTGATATTTTTGTCTAATTTTCAAGTTTTCATATTGCCAGACCTTTACTTTATATATATTAAAATTATGAGACTTGTGCTATATGACTAATTTAAACTATGGCCTAATCACTTGACTTGTCTTTTCGGGAGGTTTATGGCCTGTTGCACTGTAGAAGAAAACTATTTTGAGTCATCATACCCAACATTATCTTGCATGTGTGCAATAAAGTCTCAAAAATGTGCACAATTGCAGTTGTTCCATGTGCACCAGTGGCAGACACATTTGCACTATGGAATGCTTACTTAGTAGCCATGCAAAAATGTGTCAAGGTGTATCCATCTATAATTTTATCGGTTACAAATTGAGAAGTGTGAGGATTGGTGCGCATGAACATGACAGGTATATCATATGTGACCAATTGAGTCAAAAAGGAGATGTTGTCCGCAAACACAGTTTTGAGATAGAGGCCAATATATTTGGTGTAATATAAAGAAGGAAAAAAAATAATAAGCTTCTTCAAATTATATCTTGTGATTATAAAGTCTGATTATCTTCAACATGGTGTCATTTCAAAGCTTAAAATTTGACGCGGGCCTCCAACATGTCCATTTTGATGTGACAGTCATATATAAGTGAGGCATCACAAATGATTGGACTACTCTTGTACTCTTGAAGAGATAAAAAAATCCATATGTTTTGCCAATTTGGAACTGACTAAAATATAGTAGTATTCGTCTATGTTGTACTGCATAATAATTGATCGATTCGGATTGTGGTTTTTTTATTCATTTTCTGTTTTAGGTAAATGGCGCCCTCGTCGGTCCATTGTATTTTGCAGTTGGGCAGCAGAAGAGTACAGTCTGATTGGCTCTACTGAATGGGTGGAGGTATGTAGGTGCGAAGGCTTAAATCCTGGGGGGAGGAGGGGGGGGGGGATAAATCCCCCACCCCAACATTTGACCAGGGGGATCCCATGTTATGCATATGTTTATGATTATAAAACAATCTTTTGATACTTAATCTCTGTGTGGAAAACAACTTCTGGTCTGTATAAGATGTCCATAATGTTTGGCTTTGTTTCTGTATTTTCACAATCAAGTAATACCATTCAGACCAGAAATAGGGTGTAAATTGCAAATCACAAGAGATACAAAACTGAGTAATCGTGAACAACATACTAGCTACAAATATTTGCTTTTTAACATGAAAATACAAGATAATAACCAATGCTGTTTCTGCAACTCACAAATGGAAACTATCCATCTACTTTATCTACTTAACATAATTTCCAATGTGATATGGTAAAACATTTCTGGAAATAAATCCATTTATATATAAAATGTAAAATAAGGTCATGTAATATTAGTATATCATCCCAAATAGTTATTTTAGGACTCCTTATTAATGACGCTCTCAATCTTATAATATTACTAGCCAAATGTCATATTTATAAAGCCAAAATACAAAAAAATATGAATTACTTTTCCATAAATGCTGTGCAATAAGCAATAATACACTTGAACAATATGATACAAAATTGGTGTGTTTTTTTAAATCTACATTTTGTTAAATTCTAAGCTAAAGTTATTCATTGTAAAATTATAAAATTCTATTTTTCTACTTCATGCATAATTATCTATACATAAATAAGTAAATGAGTAAATGTATATGCTATTTTGAAATGTGAGGAATTAAATAAATCTGAAACCGATCGGCCATTATTTAGTAATCTACAGTTACCACTATAAACAGATCCAACCATAGTAAGAATATTAATATATTGTATGTCAAATTGTTGGGTCGACTCAGGGATGGCTATCAAATGCAGGGATCGTTACTGCATGATACATGAATGGGGAATAATTCTGTTATACCCTTCACAGAGGTATTCATAGTGCATGATTTTTAAGAGTGACGCATACTACCGATGTTGGTGTGTAGGGTATAACAGAATTATGCCCATGAATGGTGTTTTACATGAAAAAGATGGCCATCAAACTTAGCTTTGACTTGAGCTGAATTTAAGGTTTTCACTTTAATGTAAATCCTTCAGCATGGACTTATTGTCACTTCAGTTTTCTGCTGAATTTTTGATTTCACTATAATGTGGATTCATCTTTACCGAGGCTTGAGCTTCGACTTAATACAGATTTAACAGTGTGTGAACTTTGTTGTTTGGTACAAGTAAACGCTGTGAGGAAAGCCTTTCTGTAGTCAGGATTGATTACACCGTATATCAGTGGATTGACAGCTGAGTTAATAGCAAGACATACCTTGGCAATAAAAATGAGTAGATGCTTGATATATGGCGGAATAATGGATGGCAGTAGATAAAAGATCAGTACTATCTGCATTGGAGTCATACAAACGAAGAAAATACATGCATTGATGCTCAGCATCTTGGCAACACGATTCCGCTGTTCCTTTGTTTTCCTGGTCTTAGACTTGCGTCGGGATAATCTTCTCACGATAGCGATGTACATTGTACAGTTTCCGACACATGCAAAGATAAATTGACAAATATAAATCACGCTTATTGATAGATGTGCCGAGGGATTACGTACGCATTTCCTATGCTGTTCCGGCAAAGCCGGAGCATTAGGCCAGACAAAAGAACGATGCTCAATTGTGAAAGATCCACTATGGCCCGCTACGATGACCAATGGGACGATCCATGATACCAACGTAAATTTGAGGGTTCTTGTCCTGCTGTTGGTTTGCCTGTGGGCAAGTGGTCTACAGATGGACAGGTATCTTTCCAATGCAATGAAAGATATGAACATAACAGAGACGAGTGAAAACAAGAAGATCAGCGAGTGATGAATGTCAAAACAGATGTCGCTTGCAAAAACAGAAGTCAGATTGACGTTAAAGAGTATGCCCAAGTATTTGGTTAGAAGAACAGACAGTAACAATCCATCAGATATGGCAAGATTTGCAAGATAGAAATTCGTAATAGTTTTCAGCTCAGTAACACGACAAAGAACGAATAAAAATATTGAATTAAAAAGTATCCCGGCAATCGATATACTCATACCTAACATAGGTGTTAGATCAACTTCTGAGTCATGTGAGTGGTAAATTGTAGTGTTATTTAAAGACATGGTGACACGCTGCAGATATGGTCAAAGAATATCTTTGAAAGTTAGCCGTCCAACTTGTCTTGATGCAATCCGGGTGCATACTCCACAGCTTCAAAACTGTAATGTTGATAGAACTGGGATTTACTGATCCAGTTGACTGTAAGGCAATTAATTATGATGGTTGGTGATAGGCGTATCAATGAAAACTAGGTGTAATTCAAACATGTGGTCATGTAACATGATCATTGTATATACATGTTGTAACACTTGATACTGGATATAATGCAATTAGGTATAATTTTTTTATATCGGTTTTAGAGAAATCCATGATGCTTGGAAATTATGTTAATGAACAGAATCACTTGCAACTCAATACAAAATAAAATTGAGAGTAAAATTCAAAGAAATAGGGCGTAATATGCACATTGAGGGCTTGATATGGGATTTTCCCTTTTATCTAATGAAAACACGAAATTTATCTGGATGGTATATTAAAGGGACATGATTATATCAAGGCCTTCATTGGTTTTGATCTGCTTGAACGATTGGCCAATTTATTGTCTCAATTTTGTTTCCTCATAGGAGTTTAGCAAAAATCTTGCTGCAAGATCCGTAGCCTATTTGAATGTAGATATATCAGTACAAGGCAACTATACCTTCCGAGCTAAAGCTACACCCAACTTGAAGAAAGCCATGTTTGCTGCAGCACAGAATGTGAGTATCTCTGCTTCTTCTACAGGAAAACATACCTCTCAGGTAGGGTTGGTGAAATTTGCGTACATGTTCAACATTTTTGACATTTTCAAACGGAAAAGAAATCAGAAATGTTTAAACATTTCCAAAATGTGATATATTTAGTTCCAGGTTCCAGATAACACCTTCTCTATTCATTTAACCCTATTTTATTCCTTTATGTATTGTGTGCCATTTTCTGCAACCGATTTATGTGGAAAAAATGAGGAGGGGTACTGGTGGTGGATTCAAAAAGGGTGTTAAAGGGAAGTCATGTGACCTCAAATCACATGTAAACAGGGCCAAAATAGCACCAATTTCAAAAATGAGGAGGTAATGGTGGTGGATTCAAAAAGGGCGTTAAAGGGAACTTAATTGCGTCTGCTTTGTAATATTTATATGACAAATTAAACATTTTGCTTTTGTGTTGGTTTTTATTTGATAACTCATTTTGCCATGTTTCCTCATTAATATTCATCATCCTAAAATTTCCGTCATATTAGCATTTTTCTATAAATTAAACAATGAAATGGAAGCTGAACATTTATCTTTATGATGAATTATATGATAGCCTTTGACTTACTAGGATAAAGGTATAATGGTGATATATAGCAGAAAAAGTGAGAACTATAGTGATATTTTACTGCAAATAGTCAAACATGGGGAATAGAGGATGATACTTATCAGTCGGCACCACAGTTTATTCTCATTTTTTGTTTTTTTGTTCAAGGTTCCAGACGCACCGCATCCTGGCCATAGTAAAACTGTCTATGACACGTGGTTACAGAGAAATCCAGATGGCGATTCTCCGTAGTAAGTAATGTTTTAATTGAATGTAGTGGATGTATGTAGGCAAAGAGTTTAGCAAGCCTAACAAGTTGTTTTATTTTCAACAGTGAACCTGTATATGAATTATAGTTTAGGCTGTATGTGTAACCAATAACATCAAGAGACAGAATGTTGAGATATACATGTATAAAAGATAATATTAAAAGAAAGTTATACTACTATTTCTGCTGAAGAGCAAAAAGTTGCTAATCATCTTGATGATAGTCATAATCATAATGATGCCATGAATGAAATTCTTGTGGAAAATATAATGCTGCATTGAACCATGTGTTGACTATTTAAAGCATACACAGTAGTGCAGTCAGTCACTGTTCTGTAAAGATCGTTTGACGGTGTTACGAACTTGAGCAGGGTATACAGGTGAGTCAAAAAAAGTGTACCCAACTTTGGGATTTTATATCTTAACCCTTAGAACCCGAAAAGTTGCTAAAGCTGCTTTCCTGTGAAAGTGGTGTGACCCGAAAAGTTGCTAAAGCGGCTTTAACCGGCTTGAGAACATGTGACGGATTGATTATATGACTTTCAAGTCACATGATCACAAAACTGTTATTAGACAAGGGGCCGTTTACGTTATTTCCATTGATCAAGGTGCAGTCCTTTGGAATAGGTTCTATTAGAGCCAAATTTATAATAGGCTAGCGGAAAATTATGTTTAGAGCTTTTTTAGAGCCACCATATTTGTTCAGTGGACAAGGGGCAGTCCATCTAAACGGCTCTTTTCAGAGCCACCAATCTTTTACAAGTAGGAAAGGGGCACCTACTCTCAAATTATCAGGCAAGGGGCAGCCCAATGATGATAATAATAGAGAAGTCGCAATCTCTATGTTTTGCTTAATACTATAATAATTTGGTCCTAACAAAGTCGGAGCTAATCCTGGCTAATCCTGTTAAACTCTTAACATAAGCACTCATGCTCATCCACATCCTTTTTAGGTCGTCCGTAGGAAGAGACCTTATGGCAGCATCCTTCGTGTGTGTTGTCTGTGTGTATGTAGTCGGGGTGTGTGTAGTATGTGTGTGTCAACAATTTGGTATACACTTTTTGTTTTGTCCATTTCTTTTCCATACAATGACCAATTGCAATCAAACTTCGGTCATAGATGCAACATGGAAACCTTCATATGTTAATGAGGTCAAAGGTCACATACCAAGGTCAAAGGTCATCTGAGGTCAAGATGTAAAATATAGTATACACTTTTTGTATTGTCCATTTCATTTCCATACAATGACCAATTGCAACCAAACTTCGGTCATAGATGCAACATGGAAACCTTCATATGTTAATGAGGTCAAAGGTCACATACCAAGGTCAAAGGTCATCTGAGGTCAAGATGTAAAATTGAGTATACACTTTTTGTATTGTCCATTTCTTTTCCATACAATGACCAATTGCAACCAAACTTCGGTCATAGATGCAACATGGAAACCTTCTTATGTTAATGAGGTCGAAGGTCACATACCAAGGTCATCTGAGGTCAAGATGTAAAATTTAGTGCACACTTTTTGTATTGTCCATTTCTTTTCCATACAATGACCAATTGCAACCAAACTTCAGGCATAGATGCAACATGGAAACCTTCATATGTTAATGAGGTCAAAGATCACATACCAAGGTCAAAGGTCATCTGAGGTCAAGATGTAAAATTTAGTACACACTTTTTGTATTGTCCATTTCTTTTCCATACAATGACCAATTGCAACCAACCCTTGGTCATATATGCAGCATGAACACCTTTATATGTTAATGAGGTCAAAGGTCACATACCAAGGTCAAAGGTCATCTGAGGTCAAGATGTAAAATTAAGTACACACTTTTTGTCTTGTCCATTTCTTTTCCATACAATGACCAATTGCAACCAAACTTGGGTCATAGATGCAATATGGAAACCTTCATATGTTAATGAGGTCAAAGGTCACATACCAAGGTCAAAGGTCATCTGAGGTCAAGATGTAAAATTGGCTGCATATGTAAAATTGATTACATTTAAACAGATGAAGTACAATTGCAACCAAACTACCCACATAAACGGACGACCTATTTGGGACCGCTGTCCCTATTTTTTTAAATTAATTTGCTGCTGTAAGTCAATGCTCACCAATGTGGAGCTGATCACGTTATAGTCTTGTCATGTTTTAAAATGGTTTGACATTTATTTGCTTATCTTTCAGTGTTGCCAACTTGGGTTCTGGTAGTGACTATGCAAGTTTCCTAGGACAGCTTGGTATTTCTGCAGTGGATTTGAGATATACATATGACAAAGTGAGTAAAATAGATACATGGTTAGGTTACTCAGGCTTGTATTGGAGGATAGGAGAAAGGGAAGATATTCAAAATGTGGATATAATGATAATTTCATTTTAGGATTTCATAAGATAAGAAAGTGTTTTTATCAAAATATGGTCCTTCCAGTGGCTGACAAATCTGGCAAACAGTTGTAAAATTGAATAATAGCTCTGAACTCAAACCTTTTACTTACCTTGTGTACAAAGCATATTAACAGAAATTACTTATGTAACTCAATCCATATGTTTTCTTTTCATTGACTTAATGAAAAGTGATAGATATATCTGTTTTGGAACTACCATTTCAACGAGGCAATTGCGGCAAAATGGTTCATTGTTGGTGTCAAAAACACCAAAAGGAACATCTAGTTAATTCTTCTTACATGTATGTTCCATTATATAGCACTTACTTCATTGGAATATATTTCAGAGTCATTTATTGCTTAAAACTATTGCAACTTGTCCAAGTGACTTTGGCGATCTAAGTGATTGGTAGTCGTGACTACAAGTATTTTAAGGGGGCTGTCAACCCTAAAAACATGAAATTTATCAAGCTCTGTAACTTTTGAACTATTAATGTGATGTGTATAAATGTACACATTTTTGGAAAGTAAATGAGTCAAACAATCAATTTTTGGTATCAAATGTCACTAAAAATGCTGATTTTGGCTCAAAAACGTGTGGACAACATAGCACTAATCAGTTTTTGGTAAAAAATGCTGAAATTGCATTGAAATCATTTAAAGACACTTACCTGGTGACGTTTTTTTAGGGGTTTTTTTACCTCAAAAGGCAATTACTAAAGTCATCACATGTTGCTAAAATAGAGAAGATATATAATGTTGTAATTTGTGTGTTATTTTTGTCTTTGAGATGTTAATCAAAGTATTAAGTTATTTATGTGTGTGGGTAATCAATAAATGAATAAATAAATTCTTTTTAACATTACACATCATGGGTAATTGAATCTTAAACCCTCTTGATTCTTAAATACTAGACTACCGTTACGTTAACCGAGAGAATGCGACAGATGGGAAAAATAATGGTCATTTTATTAGCTGTAGGACTTTATTTCAATCCATCATTTAAAATCTTCTATTCCAATAAATTTAGGAGCATTTCAGAAATGAATCCATAATCAGATTAGAATGTAGAGATGATGTTTCAATTAACCGCTGAGCACTACCTGCCTATCTAACAATGTTAATGATTGGTTAATTATAAGATATACTCATTTGAATAAACAATTGAAATACTGCTTGTGAAATATTTCACTCCAATCTATACCAGGTACACAATCCTTCTAACGATGTCTCTAATTGGTGAAACAAATGATATATCCATCTTTCTGACCAATCAGCAGGTAGTTCTCAAGGGGTTAAGCTATTGACCTTGCAAGTGTATTTATCTTATTTTTTCAGAGCCTTGGCATTTCCAGTTATCCTCTGTATCACTCCATGTACGAGACATTCCACCTTATGGCAGAACTAATGGACCCCACATTTGAATACCATCTAGCCGTCACCAGAGTGTGGGCAGAGCTAGCTAGGAACCTTGCAGACTCGCTCATCTTACCTTTCGATTGCAGGGATTACACCGCAAATCTGGCAAAATCTGTGGACAAGCTGAAAACAGACTATCAGGAAAAGATGCTGGAACGTGATATCTCATTTGGTGAGAGTCTGTTAGGATTAGTGTTAATATGTGACCCAGCCCAAGTAAATGAGGTACACTGAGGGCGATATGATTATTAAGTTATTTATATCATGATAATATGTATAGGTTAGGGGACATTTTGGTATCAAAGTCAATGTTATTTTACATTCCTAACCAAGTTATGGACATATAAAGTTTTGGTTTTTGTTAACAAATCAATGTAGTCAATGAAAACGTAATACCTCAAAGTGTAGTTTAACTCTTTATTTTCATGAATTTGAGTCTTTGGTTGGATACAAGATGTATCAAAGATCAGAAATAAGATTTACATTCATTTGACGTACTATATATGACCTTGTCCCACATTTGTGCTCTTAAATCAAATAAGCTACTGCCGCATTGTGCCTCATTTACTCATGTTAGGTCACATATAGCTAGACAGGTAACTTTACATTATCTGTGTTTCTTTCACCCATGACGTCACTTTGCACACGGAATAAAGCTGTGTGCTGGATTTAAGTTGTTTATTTAGCTTAAGCTTATTCTGTTCAGGTGGTTAAAATAGACATTGCCCAGGAACTTTGATTGAATAATTGTTTATACCATAGTTGTAGTTATAATCCTGTGACCTCGCGACTGACTGGATACTAAGGAAAATGCATACTGGCTGTATTTTCTACCCAATGGTGAATATTTTCTTGAAGTACACATCCATGAAAAAAATATTCACCCTTGATTCTATAACAAAAACTGCTTGAAAGTATGGAATATCCACATATCATATTGTATACTGAATTAAAGACAACGATGGAGAGAATGAGACTAAATAAAAACAATATACTAGTTGCATTTTCTTTCTCGTGCATCCAGTACAAACCCGAGCTTGTTGTTTTGTTTTCTGGGTTTCGCTAGCTTTTACACACATTTATTAACCGGAAGATAGGTAAAAAGTAGTGTAGAAATATTTAAAAAATCTCTAAAAAAAGAAATCTTAAAATACAACAACAATCAGCAAATACCCGTCCTACATTATCCGGAATTTTGACCCAGCCGGATGAGGGCATTACAACTACTTATTTTGTTTTGCCTAGTCAAAAAAAGTGTACCCAACTTTGGGATTTTATATCTTAACCCTTAGAACCCGAAAAGTTGCTAAAGCTGCTTTCCTGTGAAAGTGGTGTGACCCGAAAAGTTGCTAAAGCGGCTTTAACCGGCTTGAGAACATGTGACGGATTGATTATATGACTTTCAAGTCACATGATCACAAAACTGTTATTAGACAAGGCTCTGAATATAAGCTACTGCCGCATTGTGCCTCATTTACTCATGTTAGGTCACATATAGCTAGACAGGTAACTTTACATTATCTGTGTTTCTTTCACCCATGACGTCACTTTGCACACGGAATAAAGCTGTGTGCTGGATTTAAGTTGTTTATTTAGCTTAAGCTTATTCTGTTCAGGTGGTTAAAATAGACATTGCCCAGGAACTTTGATTGAATAATTGTTTATACCATAGTTGTAGTTATAATCCTGTGACCTCGTGACTGACTGGATACTAAGGAAAATGCATACTGGCTGTATTTTCTACCCAATGGTGAATATTTTCTTGAAGTACACATCCATGAAAAAAATATTCACCCTTGATTCTATAACAAAAACTGCTTGAAAGTATGGAATATCCACATATCATATTGTATACTGAATTAAAGACAACGATGGAGAGAATGAGACTAAATAAAAACAATATACTAGTTGCATTTTCTTTCTCGTGCATCCAGTACAAACCCGAGCTTGTTGTTTTGTTTTCTGGGTTTCGCTGGCTTTTACACACATTTATTAACCGGAAGATAGGTAAAAAGTAGTGTAGAAATATTTAAAAAATCTCTAAAAAAAGAAATCTTAAAATACAACAACAATCAGCAAATACCCGTCCTACATTATCCGGAATTTTGACCCAGCCGGATGAGGGCATTACAACTACTTATTTTGTTTTGCCTAATAATGCATCATTTTAGAGATTTTTTCAAAGATTTCATATCTTAAGATTAAGAAATCATGTCAATGAATTTTGTTTTTATATTCATAAATACTTTCAGGCAGCATTGATTCAGCTTTGTTAAATCTGACCAATGAAGCAGAAGCTTTCCATGAGCGTATAGACTCTACACCAGCCAACGAGTAAGTAAAATTGTTGCATTTAAGTACTGTTAATAAGGACATACTATGATATCATCAAAGTTATGTTTGAGAAAAAACAGAGGGTTAAGACTCACTATTGATATTTTATCATTCACATTTGTTCCGTTGGATGAACATTGATGGTAAAAGGCCTACCAATCCATTGTTAACTTAACCTTTGACCTGATGTGATTGACTTCTAGAAACAATGTTCATCAGGTTTTGGATCATGACCATTCTGATGGAATCATTGGATGCATAGGACTAGGAGAAAATATCAGTAATGAGTCAATAATGCTTGATTTTGACAAGCGTAATGGGCAAAATAAATATAATTAGTAATTACTTAACGCGCAAAGCACAAATGTCAACTAGTTATAAACTTAAGGTAGCTAACTCGGCTCCAACACCACTACAGAACAACTGCTGTAATACCAAATCAATAATATCTATACTCTTTATACTGAGACCACAGTAAAGATAAGTCTTTCCTCTACCTATTTCGGACTTTCGGATCATTTTTTAAATTTCTTATGTTTTTCTTTATTTTTTGAAAATTCCCTAAATTTTCACCTTCTGGAATTTCTGTAGACTAAACAGATAGTGCTATGGCCATGAAACTTTGGGAATAAATTTATAAGCCTATTACCTAAATTCTCTCGTGGGTTTTTGCAATTACAGTGTTTACTTCTTCTTTTTTTTTCTTTTTTTTTTCAATTTTGATTTTAGGGAAATTTTCAAAAGGTTGTAAAAAGGTCTAGAAACACTTAATTAGTAAAAACTCACGTGATAACTTTCTAAACTGAATTACCTTTAATATGACACCTTGTTTGTGCAATACAATTTGGCAATACAGTGTTTCTAGAAAATAGTGAAAAAGTACTAACATTCCCAGTGAATAAACCATCCATCACCAAAAAAATTGTGTTACACCTTGGTACTTTGGCATCAAAATGAAATAAAAGTCTCTAGCATACATTGATTCCAAAGAAGAGAACAAAATATTTACAAAACTATGTGTTTCTGAAATTTGGCAGTATTCGGGAATTCAGCTACGCCTCCTGTATTAAGGGGGCTGTGCACCTTCAGGTACAGCCTCCGTAAAACTGCCGTAACTTCTTTATTATTCATTAAATCTATATAAAAGTATACATTTTCTTGCAGAAAAGGGTTCAATGAATCCAACCATGATCATGAAATTGACCATTTTGGGAGAAAATTATAAAAAACACGTTTTTTGACCCATTTTAGGTTTGGAAAAGATAACTCAAAATATATTTTGTTAAATTTTATCATACTAGTTTAATTATATTCCTCAAGCAATTCCCTAGGAATCGTTTTTTTTAAAAAAAATTTACTTTATTATTTTTTGAATTATCGAACAAAAAGTGCCAAAAAATATGATTTTTTACCAAAAAACGTGATTTTCACGATTTTGGAGGTTAAAAAACCGGTTTTTTGGCACTTTTTTTTATAATTTTCTCCAAAATTGTCAATTTCATGATCATAGTTGCATTTATTGAACCCTTTCCTGCAAAAAATTGTATACTTTTATTAAGATTAAATGAATAATGAAGAAGTTACGGCAGTTTTACGGAGGCTATGCGAAGGTGCACATCCCCCTTAAAGGTAGATGACCCGATCACATTTTCGTAACACAGAATTATTTCAAACATACGGAGATTTTCATATCATATGAAAGCTCGTATTTTTCTCATCATCATACTGAAATTTGATGGCCTAAATCGGTATAATTACGGAGAAATCGATGAAATAACGTCGAATTACCGCGAATGGTGGTATACCACCGATATAGTTTGTGTACAACTCAATGGGTACAGTTCACAGCATCTTGTGCGTCTAAAATAAGAACCATTAGAGCTATGCAACTCAAACTTTGGAACACGACATTTTTAAGGATGACCTTTCATGTAGAATAGAAAACTTCAAGTTGAAAATTGGAAATGTGATCGGGTCATCTACCTTTAAGTCAATGGGTTTTCAAATAACGAAAAATTCTGTAAATCAAAAACGGCTTTTTGGAAAAAATTCAAACTTTGCGTAGCATCTTTTCTTATCAATATACACATCCTCTGTTATTTTGAAGCAAATCATTGCCGGTCACCGTAGCCGAGTTAGCCACCTTAAGTTCAAGCAATTGCTGAAATTTGTTTGACTATATACTTTTTGCTTAAATTAATAAGTAAATGGTCAAATGAAATAATTGCTTTTGTTTACCAGTTTTGTTTAGGTGACCTATAGCTCCGTATAAATTAGTAAAAAACAGAAAGGGGATATAATGTTTTATTTATCATAACACTTGGAAATACTTATTTAATATAAACCCATGGACAATATAACAACAAATATTAACAAATACTGGCTAATGTCCCAACTCAAAAAATAAGCATAGACATTCACCAGCAGGGACATACTTATTACCCTAACCCTACTGAGTACTGCAAATTATGCACTTATCAATTACATCCCCTGCCCCGGGGGACCCGGGGATTAGGAGCGGGACGTACAAATTGCCGATGTACGCCCCGGGTACAGTCGTGTACGGTCCCCCGGGCACCATTTTGTGTATGTTCCCACTACAGTCCCTGCCCCCCATGGCCGGGGCAAAGTGTACAGTCCCGGCCACCCTTACCCAGGACTAAAAGTGTACGCCCGGCTACAGTCCGCGGGTCGCTTAACTTCTTTCTGCAACATAACGGGATGCATTTATATGTGTTCCCTATGTATTTATTAGGCTTATTCAGTCAAGCGCGTCGCATCTCTAGCTTATTTATAGTGACGCCCGGGGTTGTACGTCCCCTTACACTCCCCCGCATAGCCGGGCACCGTTTTTGTACACTCATGTTCAGTCCCCGCATAGTCCCCGCCATGCCCCGGGTCCCCGAGGGCCAGGCTTGCAATTGATAAGTGCATTACTACCATGCAGTGTGTTTGTGTCACCCAGTGTGGCAGATTTTCTGATGAAATAATAGCCCCAGGCTATATACTCGGCGAATTACACCGAGCCATTGACCCCCGTGGCCTAGTGGAATGTCGGTCGCCTTTGAGCCCAGAGGTCCGGGGTTCGAGCCCTGGGGGTGTGGCGGCTCTTTTTATCCAGGCCTTATGGCGCGAACAAAATCTTTGGAAAAGGTGGCTCAGGGTTAGGGTTAAAGAGCATACAAAAATCTTTCTTTTTTGAAATAATTGTTCAAGGAATCTGTGGGAGGCAAGAAAAATGAAGTAAAAAAGGTTTGGTGATTGTAGCATGGAATCTGTGAGAGGAGGCGTTTTGGAGATGGGTTTGCCAGAAAGAAAGACGAAAGAAACCTCAGCAAAACGAAACCTTGGTTGTTGCAACTAAAGTAATAACTTTTTAGGATCCATTCTAAAAGTCAATTTCTGAGAATGATATTCACATTCGTCATTGTATAAGTTCCTTGAACCCAATACAGATGTGGCGTTACATTTATGCATGTAGAGTTATGGAGACATAAATGTTACAATAATTTGTTTTATTTCCTGTCATTTAATATCTCAAACATAAATGTTATGATACATTGATTCTATTTGTTTTCCTTTCAGTCCATTTTATGTGCGTATGATTAATGATCAGCTAATGTATGTAGACAGAGCATTCACAGATCCACTGGGACTGCCAGACAGACAGCTGCAGAGGTAAGAGACTATCTTTATCTTTATTAAGGAGGCTGGGGAGAGACTATCTTTATCTTTATTAAGGAGGCTGGTGAGAGATCTAACCTGACTAGTTTTACTTGGCACCTTTTAGTGACAGTTATTTTGTGAGAAAGAGAGGTGGAGGGGGAAAAGAGGAGAAAAGAAAGGGGGTAGTATGGGGGGGGGGGGGGGGGGGGGGGTAAATGTGAAAGAATTTGGATGAAAAATGGAGAAATGGGTGATTTATATATGGAAATGGGGAAAAAACTAAGTACTGGAAGAGAAACCCCACAACTTTTCAAGAATATATATATCTGGTAATTTTTTTGTATTAATTTTTTATATTTATATACACTTCCCAATGGGAATGATTTGATCCATTTAGCTGTACAGTCTTTATAATTTAAGTCTTATGAATTTTGAAAACGAATGGAAAGGATTTATTTAATGATGCAGCTGCACATATTCCAAATCTAAAAATATAAGATTTTGATTGCATGTATCATACAATAGCATGTGATTAAGGATGTAACTATCCCATAAACTGTCTGTCTGTACTGTCTTGTTTTGTATTTTGTATTTTAATTTTATTATATGATACCATTACAACTATCAATTATGTTGGATTTAACATGTATTTGTGATGTGTAATGATTTGAATGATTACATATCAGTGAATATTTTGCTTAATCCCCTGAGCACTAACAATATTTATGATTGGTTAATTACAAGATATACAAATTTACATAGCCAATTAAAATACTGGTACAATTATTCTAACAATGTCTCTGATTGGTGCAACAAATGATGCATCCATCTTTCTGACCAATCGGGAAGTATATAGTTCTCAAGGGGTTAATCAGGTGCACATTGGGTACAAAGTAAACGGGCAAGGTTAAATAGTTCCTGGTTTCTATCAATTGATATTTGAATACATTTTACTTTAATCGACTTACTTTTAGTTGGAGTAGATGGTGCCCAATACACAATTCTTTAATATATTGACATAGAAATTAAAAATGATGTAAACCAACCATCAAATTCATATATTTGGTGTTATTGTTGTTCGCTCACAAACAAAATTGAGGACAAAGGTGTAAAGCCTCAATAGCACTGTATCTGTATGACTTTTGTACGCATTCTTTTGACAATATTCACTAATTAACCCATCTCTTACACAGGCACGTAGCCTTTGCACCGAGCAGCAAGGATGCCTACTTTGGAGAGGCCTTTCCGGGAATTGCAGATCTGATGTTTGAAATTGAAAAATCTCCCGACCCAGATGCACAATGGGAAAGAGTCAAAGAACACATGTCAGTGATAGCGTTTACATTGCAGTCTGTGGCAACCACCATTATGGATGTAGCAACACTGGCACCAGATCGCTAAATTATAGGTCTTATCATTATGTATTCACAGGTGGAATGAAATTTTATCAAGCAAAATGACTTGAAGTCAGGAATATTGAATTTAAGATATACTCAAGCAATTATTTTCTTTTGTTTTCTGTTGTTCTGGAAACACTTTCAATTGTCTAATAACATCAGGGTTTGAATGGTGTCCTGCAAAATGTAGCATTGCGAATGATCTATCTAATCAAGTACAAAACTGAAAATGTGATGTCCATGACTTTTGACTCATTTTGCTTGATGAAATCACATATGTCAAATCCTGATTACTGGTTCATATCTCTATTCCTAATATGTTAGAAACCCATTGAATTTGTGTGGTGATCATTTTGACCAGGGTTCAGGTCAAAAATAACATGAACCAGATGACTTAGCAGTTTTCAATTTTAATGTCACACTTTGACAATAACAAATTATTCTTTGAAATATATTCAACCACTGCATACGGGTTTCCCCGTTCACTGAATGCATACAGGGATAACCTTGGATGTCACCACATTCCTCTAAATGGTGGCAATCTTTAAAAATAGCAGACCAAATAGAAAAAACACATCAACAAAGGAAGGATTTAAAATTAAGTTAATTTTGAATTTTACGCCTAATTATTCTTGCCTGCTAATTTAACTGAAATGGCTGAATATACCCAACAGCATGTGTAGGCACCTTTCATGGGTGTTAATAGACACTATTACATTAGACGGGGTCAGATTCTGTCTTTTCTTTAGCCCTCCTCATAGGGCCACTATCCAGGGAAATACTATACTAAGATAGGATATAGAAACACTGAGTCAGCCATCCTCCTAGCTGAGTCAAACGGGTTCGGTTCTCGGGTTGATTGGTTCTCGGATTGGGAGCAATTTTTCTAGGCTTATAGATAGAGTAGTCCTAAGGTAGGACTATCTTTTCTTTTGCTCTCTTTTTGAAAAATATCCAACTTTTCTTGTACAAATCACTGTAAGAATTTATTGTCATCAGGTCTGTAAAAAAAGACTACTCATTACAATTTTTGGGTATAGATATTTATTGACATATTTATTGCTGTAATTTGATCAATGTTCTTTCAGTCTTTTCATGATAAAAGATGGCTGACTCGATTGGGGCCTGTTTTTCACATGGTGTTTCCAGGTTCTATGATAAGGTGCACCATAAATACAGCTTTTGTATTTCAAATTGATTCATAGAACAATTATACACAGACATCAGGAGTGGTATACCAGGTGTGGTATACCACATGTGTGGATATTTTACTCCTTTTTCGCTTGTAACATCTGAACAAACCTTTAACATTCAAATAATGGTTTCAAATTCCAAGGGTTGTTAACAATAGCTTAGTACTTAATTTGTGAGGTATTCATGTGAAATCAATGAACTTTATGATATGTCATCAAATTATGTTGCATCATGGGATTGTGAGTAAAGACTATACTCTATTTGGCACGCGTATTTATCCTACCATCGCGACGATTCTCGCGTTCCTATTGGATAAGCACCTGAATTTGGTGACTAGATATATTCCGTATCCGATCCCCGTATCCCGTATCCGGTCAGTAACGAACTGCGCATGTGTTGTAGTAGGGTTGCTAAGGTTGAACTCCGGGTTGAACTTGCTCGGGTTTTAGGTGACTACTACTTTGGTTTAAACAGAATCATTTGTTCTTGTTTTGTTTTAATAGTATTTTAGTAGGATAAAATCGTTATTAGGTGAGGTTGGGTCGGATACGGATTATATCTAGTCTCGGAGTCTGTATCGGGACAGAATCCTCGGCTAGATATAATCTGTATCCGACCCAACCTCACCTAATAACTAATAGTATCTTCCGCCTTTCAACACATGTGTGTATACGCCAGCACTGCGTGTAGGCGCGCGAGTTATGTGCTGCAATTAGTAGAATACACGGTTATGTCACTGTCTCGTGATGGCCAAATAGACTATAGATGACAGTAATGACAGTTGCTGCATAGCATGCTTGGGATAAAACATATTTGCAAATAATACTGACTCATAAATTTTGGTTTAGTTTTGGGCAGCACTAGGTAATGGAAAGTCTATATATTAGTGTATTCATAACAAATGGTTTTAAAGCAGCACTATTTTGTTTGTTAAGAACACCTTAAAGTATTACAAAATAACTATTATTTCACATTTTTAATTATAAAATAATATACAAACTTTAGTTTGGTCAGTATTGAATACCAAAGCTGAAATATGATTGATTCTTAATTGCATATCACTTTCTCTTCATTCTTTTTTCTGAAATAGTGTAGTTATATTCATGTACATTTATATTAAATCTTGTACTTTTTTATATCAGTATTCACACAATGTATTTCACTATTTGGTATTCAAGTCGGTGACAGTATTCAAGTTGGTAGAATGTATTTTTGTAGACTTTTAATATTAAATGCTTAGGTATGTAAAATCTTCACAAAGGATGGTAAATGGGCTGGCAACCAATAGTTGTTGACGTGAGACATTCCAATGGTGATCTATACACCCACTGAAACAAACAAGTCATAATTAAGGTAATTTGATATTTTGTTTGAGATATAGCAATGGGTGGGTGTATTTCAAGTATTATTTTGACCATATATTCTATAAGGGGTTCCAAGATTTAGATATCTCTACTTCCTATTCCTATGTTTTCATTAACTTTCAATTCATGTCTAGTTCTATCTTATCAACATACTATAGTTTGATCTGCTCCAAATTGACGAAGCCTCCTTTACACCAGTAAAAGTATACAGAAGGATGTGGGCGCATGAAGGCACCAACACACTGCATCATATATGTGACGCATGTGTGTGGCCAAAACCGCATGCAGGAGGCCATTATTGCAGGTGTACGCTTGGATTACTTAGCAGGCGGAGGGAAAACCCTAAACATTTCTCTGATTGAACTATAGTAGGAAGACATATCATTTAACCTATGTTACCTCAAGTTTGGAGGTGATTTCAGTATGTATTCCAGTGCCCATGTAACTCCAATGCGCTTTCACTCATACAATCAAAGAAGAATAGTAACGGTTGACATTGATGCACATTCCAGATGTAGATGTAAAATATTTGCTCCAATGCTGACATTTGACTTTAAAAGAGATTATCCATGTTGCCATACGAAACGTCTATACAAAGGAGAATCACACCTGACCTATTCTACATTCAATTGAATCAGTGCATGGTGTCCAAAACATTGCATGAACCATGTGACCAAATCGGCCTACATATTATGAAACAGGAGTGTCTTCTTTCTGAAAAGCTTGAACACAGTTATTATTCCTGACAAGATGGCATGATCTAATCCAAAACACGGATAACCTCTAGTATTCACGTACTTGTACATAATTGCATTGGATTTACTCATGTGATATTTTGATGCAATCACATCTGTTGTCACCCCACCCAATTTTAGGCGGAGTCTAAATTCATATGCCATATAGCTAGAATACTTTAATCTATCTTATTTGAGGATATATCTTAGATTTCTATATTTGCATGTTTTGAATATTTTGCACAAAAAAATCTTGATAAAGATTTGTTTATATAAATTTGAGACCAAAAAGTATATATTTAGATAAGTATATAAAACTTGCTTAAATTGTATCATTCTTTTACAATCATGTGGTGTACATTTTTTATTAAATAGGTGAAATATAATTTAATAGGTATACATTGTGTTTGAATTACTTTTAATTTTAAATGTGTATGTGTGAGAAATATAACTTCTTATTTTTTGAACTATTTGATTAATAATTGGGTTGATGTTCATGTAAAATGTTTGAATAACTGTAAACACTAATCTTAAAAAATAAGAGGTCTTATAAGTCCAAAAATGTGCAGATAGAATTAAAGTTGCTGTTTTGTTGATGTATGGATGTAGTATTCCTCAACAAAGCACTTTGTGACTGACAACTTTTGTCTACAGCTCAACTACCATAGATCCTTTACAGATTGATGTATGTAGATAAGGCACTGTGATTGTAGCTCCACCAGGCAGTTCTGCAAATGCAGGTATCAATTATTGATTTGGGCTAATGATATCTGCTAATGCTAATATGACATTAAAACATTGGAAGATCTGCATGGTGGATTTGGTAAGAAACCATGTACAAAATGTCTTGATTTGGACATTAAGGAAGCCTATATAGTCCATATGATGAATCCATATCAAACACACTAAGGTTCACAGGATTTATTGTGAAAACACCTAATGAAATCTTGGATTTTTGAATTGTTGTACGCCCAGATAATTACCCAACAAGGTTGTGTATGAATTAACCTATAATGTGACTGTTACATAAACGCATACGTACAGGAGTTCTGTATATTCAATAGCATGCTCATGGTTTATTGCGATGAAGTAACAGTTCAATCTGTAACAGCTGATTGAACTGTTTATGGTTTACCAGCCTTACTAGGCCCAGCTGACTATAGGTCAGGTCGCTACCAAGAGACAGTGATATCGGTTAGGCCTATGGTTGCAGTACTGATCATGTGCGCGTATTTGATATGCTACACACATACAGAAATGCAAGGTACGCATAAGGTGACCAAACTGTCTTGAGATCGTCTATAGACCATTGTTGATCATATGAAGAGTTCCTTTTTAAAAATAGATGAAACTCATCCTGCTATGTTACATACTTTTTCAGTATTCATACACTTTTTGGCAAAACCCAACAATTAACGTCATACCAATTCATACTCAAGAACAGACCGCCATTTTGAGTTCAATTTTGCATGTATCTGTTTTGTGAACTCGCGTATGCTTGGTAAGAGTAAAGGCCTTGGTATTTTCACTTCTTTTAAACTCGCTTCAATAAAGAGTGTTTTGGCTTCTTTAGTGTTGCAAGTTCATGATCAAAAGCTGTTGCAAAGTTTGACAAAAGGATAATAATATTAATTGTAATTTACCTACTCAATAATAATGTTGACCTTGACATGGCTATTAGATGTTAGAAAAGTTCTATTGTCATATTGGTTCAAGGAAAATGCAACTCACCCAAAAAACTATATAATTATTTAGTTACGTACCATGTGGAATAAAACATATACATAAAATTGAAGAAATAAGAAAAAATATTTTGGTTCTAGTTGGGAGCATGAATACTATAATTATTACTGATTTAATTTCATTTGATTTTTTTTTCCACAAAATTTTATAACCAAATATTATGAAGATCGTAGGCATTTTAGGTCACACTTATTTGTGTAATTTTGTCATCTAGCACCAATTTTGTGAAACTTGCATCATATCCACAAAATTAAGTTATTGATCTAGTCTCTTTCAAGAAAGAGAATGATTGATTGATGATGACGATTGAGCAAAAGGTCAAGCACACTTACCAGAAACCAACTGTTTTTATTTCACCCAAGTTCTATTAACAATTGATGCTCTTTTTATATCATGAATCATTTGTTGTACAATAGAAGCAGATGATGCGCATAATAATAGGATGATAAATGATATCTCAATTTTCAAGGGCAAGGATTGAGGTTAAGCAGGTGCTTCAAATTGTTGTCTTAAAGCTTTGCAACCGATATCTTCTGACTTAATGAGTTATTTCTTGTTCCACATAAAAGGTCTGTTGTATGATTATAAAATAATGTCTTTGGTTATTGGATTTTATCAACAATTTGAAGTAAGGGATGCCACTCCCTCCATGAAGGTCAGTGGTGTAGCTAGGTTGTTCATATTGGGGGGAGGGGGAAGTCAGAAACTTAAGAGGGGTCCCCTGGCTACGCTACTGATGAAGGTGATTTTGTCTGACTTCATGAGCTATTTCTTATTTCACATAGAGGCCCATCATATGATGTTTAAATAATTGCTTTGGTTTTCTAGATATTATAATGCCAGGGTGTGGTTTTCAAGAAGGAAAAAATTAGCCAATTGTGGGGATAAATCTGCACCAGCTGCACTGGGAACCAAGCCCAGGTTACTGGCATGAGGATCGTAGTCTAAGAACGCGATACTATGAACTACTAAGTATCAAGCGGATATAGTATGCCATGATTGTGCATTGAGATGAGACTGATGAAATATGGGCCACCCAGCATAGAGTTGCCGCAGAGTGATTTGTAGTAATAAAGCATTAGGGTCAATGAGCCCACTAAATTATCAGATCTCTTACACAGATAGGAGCCCCTAACAATTATATAACAAACAACTTTGGTCCCCTGACCCTTACCCCCACCCTTCATGGTAATTGCATACATGTGGATTACAGGATGCTTAGGCGACAAAAAAAGGAACCCTGTTCTACGGTTTCATATAGAGGCCCATCATATGATGTTTAAAATAATTTCTATGTTTTTTTAGATATTATAATGCCAAGAGTGATTTTGAGAATAGTGCCATCAGAGAAGGCCTGACTGACCCATTTTCTTTTTTTAGAAATTGGTGAAATTTTATGTGCAAATGAATACCGTCCCAATTTTGTTGTTGTATGGTTTACGCTCATTTTGAAGTCGAAAAAAAGAAAAGTAGAAAAAAAAGCCAGACCCACGGATCAAACCTGAGAGGTCTGTTTGCTCGTAGAACAAGTTTTTGTTGTTTTCGCCTTAGGATAATTTATTTGTGGTCGAGTGCCGCAAAGAAAAAGGCAGGTTTATCATATATCAATTCTTTATAAATGGGTTAATGAGTACGTACTACAATAGGACTTTGTTAATATAGGCATCATTTGTCATAAATACATATCTTGTCTGTCTTTAATAGTGTGTTCATAATTGGAGTTTGTATTCATATAACAGATAACTAAGCAGGGGCGGCGCCAGG
Organism: Ophiura sarsii; assembly: GCA_035610835.1. Taxonomy (NCBI): domain Eukaryota; kingdom Metazoa; phylum Echinodermata; class Ophiuroidea; order Amphilepidida; family Ophiuridae; genus Ophiura; species Ophiura sarsii. Next base: position 127,659,356 of record CM069441.1, on the reverse strand, counting down.
GTATTTTGATAGGGGGGGCAAACTATTGGTCGTCCCAAAATAAAAATAAATTGTATATAAATGCATTTTTGTTAGTGATGTGCGAAGCACCAAGGTGCGAAGCACCGCGCTCCGCGGTAGCGCGGACAGGGGGGAGTCTGAGGGGGGATGTGCCCCCCTCAGCGTTAGAACTTTTTTCAATTTTCGAATCCATTTGGTGCGATTTGGTGTGTACTTTTGACCGATTTTTGGTTGAAAAGCCATCACTTCATTTCCAATAAATATTGGCTTTTTATCAAAATTAGAAAGCTGTTTCGTTATATGCAAGAAAGAAGTTGTGCATACTGATGAAATTTTCTAACAATGTTATGTTGAAAAACTGTCTCGCGGTTGGTAACGGCGAATGGAAGCTTTTTTTTAAATACATTTTTATAAATTGTTAACCCGTATAGCAAAATAAAGCTATTTTATGCAGCATTTTTACGCTTTAGGTTCGTTATTTATTTATTTTCGACCATGGTTTCTCATACTATTTGTATAAGAATTTGGTTACGATTCCCTAGACTGACGCCTTAAAATTTAAAATATATAATTTTTTTCCCCGAAATGGGTGGAGTTACTCGAATGTTAGTCAAATGTTTATTTATTTTCAGTTTTATGAAAGCGAAATAAAAGTATACGATTGATGACGACAGGAAAGCGATGATAAAGCGAGTGCAATCTTGAACTCTGACCTCGACGCATATTGACGATATAGCAGTAGGCCTATCCTGCGGATGCCGGACGGTATGATATTAGTCAAAAGTTTGCAACAACAGTGAGGGCGGGCGATATGCTGCTCGTTTTACAGACGATGCCGGACACGGGCTATTTCACGAATTAACGAAGGACAAATAAATGGTTAACGACGAATTAAATCATAAACAAATTATTCGAAAATTGATATTGATCTGGATTTAGTTATTCAACTCCATTTGGTCATCACCCAGCGGTTTTAGGATGAAATAATTTAGTGCCAACATTAAATTCCTTTTTTTACATTAACACCAACGGAGATTCAACATTTACGGCCATTCGTGTCCCCGTCTGCTGAGGTTATTTTTGGTTACAGTAAATTGTTAATATTTCTCTTTTATGTTGGGCTAGGTCATTTTATCATTATTGATCACATTATCAACTCATCTTCTTCATCTTCAAATGCTATAGGCTCCAGTGGCGTAGCTAGGTTATTGATATTGGGGGGGCGATAAATATAATGAACCGACAAGATTGTTATGAGTCAAGAGATAGCGTAGCGCGCAAATTGTTTTGACTTTACACCTATATTTGGCACGATTGAGATACATTTTGGTAGCTTGTTCCAACGAATATTGCATTTGTGCGCGCGCGAAATTTTTTCATCTATGTACTTTTTACATCATAATTCCATGATTCCTCTGGTCAAATGAACCGACAGTGCCAATCTCAACCGACACGACGTCAATATTGGGGGGGGGGGGGCGATCTGGCTACACCACTGATAGGCTCCTCTGTTTTCCTTCCTTTCCTCTTTTCTTTCCTCTTTTCTTTCCTCCTTTCTTTCCTCTTTTCTTTCCTCTTTTCTTTCCCTTTTCTTTTCTTTCCCTTTTTTTCCTTTTTTCCCATCCTTCTATAGGGGGGGCTTTAGCCCCCCTGCCCCCCCTGTGGCGCCGCCGCTGTAACTAAGGCATCTACAGCATATCTAAGCATTTATTATGCATATCATTAGACGACAGGATTCAATGAGGCAAAACAAACATCTGCATCGCTGAAAGTTTAATACCGTATTTCTTTAGATAAGGGTTTTCCCCTTCACATACAATAAAAAACCAGTCACACAAATTGTCATGTGAGCCATTATTTTTATTTTTTTTTCCCCTATTTTATGTCCAAGATCAGGTGATAGTTATAGTATAATATTACAACTCAGTTGACTTTTTTCCTTCTCCAAAATGTTGTAATAAATACATAGCTGTAAATCATAATGTTAGTATGCAAGGCACAATTTTGAAAAAAAGAAGAATTTTCGAAAATATCATGGCGGTATGCCAATAAGTAGGAAAGGTGTAATTGCTGATTGTGATGCACATTGGACGCACATATTGTCGCTGTTCTGTCAAAACCCCATGTTTTTCTGGCCCTTCAACATGTATAAAGTAAAATTGCCCAATGGTCATACAGTGTTCAGCCGGGGCAAGAGCAGGTTTTAATAGATGTGTGTTTTGGCCCTTGAACATGTTTATAGCAGACTGCCCACAGGCTATAAGGGACGCACCATTTGGTTTTCAGGGGGGTGGTAGGTAGGAAGTTGGGTTGGGGGGAGATTTTTTTTTTTTTTGACAGCCGCAAGGGGGGATTTTTTGTTGTTTTTGCGCCGCCAAAGGGTGGCGATTTTTTTTTTTTAATGTATCCATTCATTGGATGGGGGTAGAATTGGATGGGGGTAGAATCTTTTTTTTTTTACTCATCAGGGGGGAGGGGAATTTTTTCTGGGGGCCTGCAAAGAGGGGGAATTTTTTTTCTTCCAAAAACTTCCTACCCCCTGCCCTCCCCCTGAAAATCTAATGGTGCGTCCCTAATAGGAAGTATTACTTTATACATGCTGAAGGGCGAGATGGAGATGCAAGGTTTTGACAGTACTTTAAAACTTTACTTTAAGTTACTTTCGAGTAATGTCTAATAAATACTGCTTTGGGGTACCATTGGGGTCGTAACCAGCACATAAATGAATAAGTAAAGTCAATATGCTATGAATCCATTGCAGTTATTTCTCGGATTGTGGAATATGCTTAATTTGATAAATTTAGCCAAGTTTAATTAATGCCCTTCTCATAGGATTTTTAAACCTAGCATAGGGGTACCACTCAAAAGGACACCATTTCTGAAAGGAGAGCCATTTTCAACCTTACATTTGGGCGTCACACACCCTAGTTATGCCATTTATTCTTTTTTTAATCCTTTAACCCTAACCAGTAAAGCTAGTTTTTTGTGCGTATCGGGGGGAGGGGGGAAAAAGTGCTATTTTTTTTACCCGAAAAATCACCCAGCACCCCCCGGGATTCGATCGCGGGACCATTCGCACCCAAGTCTGTCCCTCTACCAACTGAGCTAACTCCCTAGCAGCTATGCGGCCACAAACTCCGTGGCCACATATGCCTGCGGTAGGTGACGTCATCGCGGCAATGCAGCAGCACGTGCCTGGAGATAGTTTCTGGCAGTGAGATTTAGTGAGATTCAGTGCGGTTAGGGTTAAGGTGGCAAAAAAAACCCTGTTCTACAAGCCCAACTGACCCATTTTCTTATCGATTTTTCAAAGTTTTCGAAAAAAATTGGAAATTCTTGGAGAATTATGGGAATTTTATTTAAAAAGTGTTAATATTTTGGACATGTTTCATAAAGTTTTTGAAAATTCACCAAAATGTACTCAAAATGTTTGACCGCCCCCCCCCCCCCCCGAAAAAAATAATTACCCAACACCAAGGAGTTTTTTCCGTCGCCTTGAAGACAATTTTGTGCAAACTTTATTCCTGCAGTGTTTAATCAAGAATAGACTGATAAAATATAGCAGTACATAGTAACACATCCTCATATTGCATACTGCAATCCATCACAGTTGTGTATCATCATGTTTAAATTAGTGCATAGTTCATGTAATATCTCTCTCAAATAAATGTCAGATTTTGTAACAAGTTTGCTTATATCCGGAATCTGTAATCTCCTTCCAAGATTTATCTGGTGGTAATTGTTTATACATATACCACCTTGAAATCCCATATCCGCAACTGATAATTGACACACAACATTTACGCATCACAACATACGATGATATGTGCAAACCAGACTATGTCACATCAGTGACAGTTGTCACATCTGGTTTACTTCATTAACAAGATGTATTGCAATACCTACATTCCCACATATAGATAGTATCCTGATCCAAATTTTTCTAATGATATCTTGTTTTGTTCTGAGCTTTGATGTTACCTCAGAGGTTTGAACGTGTAGCAACATGTTATTGTATGTATATCAATCCATAAATAGAAGATTCCTAAAATGTGTCCATGGTAGTGCTTCAGCATCAAGGGTATGGGAAAGTATATGGGTGAAAATCTTTATCTGGCAGTGAAACTTTTGGCTACTTAATAAAGGGACATTAAGTGGTGTTGACGATGAACATTAAAAATTGCCTTTATTGTTGTTTCAAGTAACAAAAATTCAGCAACACTTGAATAAGGCGCATGAAAGTCGATATCGAGTTTCCCGTTACCCGCCCGCATCACTTTTTTTCACCCGCATCAAAATTTAAAGATTTCCCAAAAAATTCATTATTTATTTTTAAACACAATTGTTGCCAGTTGTATCAATTTGAACACATTTTTCACTTTCTTAAAATATGAATTTTGAGAACTAGGCTCATAAGCAAGGCTTTTTAAATCGTAAACCTCACTTCCGTGAACATTATTTTGATGCATTTATTCGTTTCTGCAAAAAAACATCGGGATTTCCCCCGACTCGCTGGCTACCAGTTTTTTAACCTTAAAAACATGTTTTTATATTATTTAAATGAGCACCGTATCAATATGGGTTGATTAAACATGCATTTACATTTCAATAATGAAATCTGATCAAATAATGAATAATGAATAATGAAAAAGTCGCCTCATCACTTTGAAGAAAAAAAAGTAACGGGAAACTCGCAATTGACTTTCATGAGCCTAAAACAATACCATCGCTATTTATTGAAAAACGCCCTCTATGCAAATATGGTTTGCGATATGTATCACACGTGCCGCAGGGGGATACTGTCTGACGTAATATGCTGATCTAGCGGAGATCAGCATTTTTGAATCAACGTTTTGTTGTACAAAGAGGACTGATTTTTCTTAATCCTTATAGGTGTAAGTTCATACATGTATTACAATTGTAAAAATATACAAATCCCAGTTTTTATCATATATTTTTGTAATTGAGGGCGCTGCCTCCACCACAACACTAAGCAAGTAATTTGTATAGTTTATAAACCTTTGCCAAGTACATGTATGATACACACATCCCTAGTAAGTATTATGAAACAAAGACGAGCTAATCTAGATCAAATCCTCTATGCAGGTGATTTATTCTGCACGGAACAAATAAGAACCCTAAATTAATGCCATTGCATGAAAAGTATACCCTTTTTCTTGTTTTGATACCCTATTCACGTAAGCCCCGGCTTGTAAAACTACCCTAATTACGTGATTTTTTTGGACGCGCCTAATACTTCCCTTGTAATGACCAGTGGTGAGCACCACAGGCTCCATTTTTTAAGTAGAAATGATTTATTTATATTGCCCATTTTATGACATGTTTGAAAGGGTTTCTGGTCATATATCAAAAGTTGGTGTAAAAAAAGTATACTCTGTAAATTGAGAGAAAATTCACCAATTTTGATTCAAATTCACATAACTTTTATTGTATACATCCAATCTACATGGAGTAAATATATTTGGAAACCTACTATAAGGATACCAGATATGTAAATACCAAGTGATATTATACAGGATGTGCATTAATTATACATAAGAAAAACACATTTTTTTATTAGTTTTGATATACCCAGTTTATTTTTTTGCTAAAGTATTACATTAAAAACAAGTATAGTAGTAATAAGGCTCTCAGTAAAAAAAAGTAAATAGACCAATCGTCCTCTGTTAAAATATACAGGGTGGCCAAAATCATGTATATAAAATAATGGAAAACAATGCTTTATAGAGACAAAATAAAGTCTATTTTGTGTTTTGCGGCAGTAATTATGTTTTGAACCATTTGGTTTGATACCTAGATGAAGAAAGACAATTATAGCAGCATTTAGTTGACAACAATTTAATATACAGGGTGATAAAAATGTAGAGTAGGACAATTTCAAGAGAAGAAACCTCTAAAGTCTGTAAATAATTTTGGAGTTGATAACCGCATGATTGCTGTGCTGGAGTAGACTATTTCAGATCTAAACATTTCTGATCATAACATCAAGCTGTAAGTCATACTTATTATATTATTCAGGGTGTCAATAAAAATATAACTAAATGGCCAATTGTATGATTTATGATCATTTTCTAATTTTTTATTTGCACACATTTTAAAAACAAAATTCTGTTGATACAATGAGAGTCGTAATTGCCGCACTTTAAAAGTCCAAATGCGTACTATCAGGAATTATAACTTGCATCAAGTAAGTTTCTAATCATACAAGTATACAAAATTACATGGTAACCATCGCAACTTTTGCAATATATCAATTAGTCTTGATTCAATTAATGCATGATGAATTAATCTATAGGATGATTAATAAGAATACAATATAATTGTTGCATTCAATTATAGTTATTTCAGAAACAACATTTAATCTGATAACCGATGTGGAATATTATTTAAATACGTTTTAACTCACAGAAACCTGTTAAAGGTGTATGTTCCGATCACTTTTTTGGGGCTATGATTTTTTTTTCACATCAAGATATTTTGATATCAGAAGAATCCCCATATTTTTCTTATTAAGTGTGTAAAATCTTAGGGCCCAGAAATGTTCCATTTGGAAATTATAGGCTAAAATGTGGTGAATTACTCCCGGGGGGGGTACTCGGATTTGGTTTGGTCGGGGGTGTGCCGCTGGAGATTCAAAACCCATACCCATTTTTAGGGGTGATTTTGGAAAAATCGGTACCCATTTTTAGGGGTTTTGCTTCATTTTAGACCTATTTTTCGCAAATTTTCGCGAAAATAGACCGATTTTTCGCAAATTTTCGCGAAAATATACCTAATTTGTGCAAATTTTCGCGAAAATAGAAAAAAAAATCACGAAATTAGACCCATTTGTAAAAAGTGACCCCATTATTAGGGATTTCCAGCACAAAACCATACCCCATGTTTAGGGATTTTGTGTCCAAAAAGCTACCCATTAGAGCGGCACACCCCCGTATGTCGACTTGGGTGAGTACCCCCCCCGGGGAATTACTGCCAAAGGTGGTTAACCACCAGCCACTTTGTGTACAACTCAATGGGCAAATTAATTGTGACCTTGTCCTTCTTAAAATAGAACCATTGGAGTTATGCAACTCAAACTTTGGAATGCGGCAATTATAAGGATGACCTTTCATGTAAAATAGAAAACATCAAGTTGAAAATTGGGCCAGCAATCGAACATCTACCTTTAAATGCACCTTAAAAACTGACCTAATTAGCACTTAATTAAGCACTTATTGACAAATGATATATTATCAGATATGTGTGTTATTGATTGTAATACCTGTGCAGTTTGAGATGCCTATGAGTTATAGTTTTCAATATATAAGACTTTAAAGAAGACACTGTTTTGAACATTTTGTGTGTAATCTCTATGGCATTGTGATTTTTCTAAAAATTAAAACTAAATGGTTTTGAAAAGGATATCGTGACCCCATGTACTAATTTCTATCAAAGAACACCCGACCTATTTATTTGAAAATATGACCAAGTTTAAATGCTTCGCCAGGCAAACTTACTAAAGGCAACATTGTTCTTTGAATTTCTTGCTCGATTAGGTTTTCAGTGAGCCCAGCCCAGCCAGTGCCTTACCATTAAGCAACAAACCACAATATGACAATGCGCTTCACCGAGTGCTTCATTGAGAACTTTACTAAGCGCTGTAGAAAGTTATATATTTCACATGCTGATATTTTTAATTATTGGAGTGTAAGGGACAGGACACAAATGTTATTTTTGCTCCAGCAAGGGACAGGACACAAATGTTATTTTTGCTCCAGTTACTGTACATAACTTGACATTTTATAAGTTGGTAGTTGTACACAGACCTTTTGCAAGTTGTTTCAAAGAAAAATCCATTGGAAAAATCATGCAACTTAAAAATAAAACCCTTCCCAAAAAATCTTCACATATGCGTTCTTTCATGGAATTGAAGCAAACGCATACAATCATGGACACTCTAGGTAACACACAAATATTTAGTTCTCCGACTGCCTGATGCAAAGTCTGAGTTGTTCAATTGAAAATTGGAACTACTAGGATTTAGTTATAGATACAGTTTCTATAATTATAAGAACTTTTCCCTTTTTTGCTTGATGCTTATGCTGCTATTCTGATAACTCATTTTGTAAGCAGCAATGCTGCCCTCAATCAGTTGCAGCTTGTATACTATAGTGCAATGCAGGGTATGCTTGTGTTATACTGGTAATGCTATTAAATAGACCAATGAAACATGACTATTGTTGACACCCTTGCTTCATGATTGCCATTTCCAGTTCAGGAGCCTTGCTTCATGATTGCCATTTCCAGTTCAGGAGCTTTAGGGTGGTGTAATGTTTTCATTCTTCTTCACTCACCCAACCAAAATCTCTTTCAATTTGTATGAATGTTTTTTACCTTGTGTATTATAATTGGAAAGAATTAAGTTTTATATTCCATGATGCTAATTATTTATCAGCTGTTAACAATGATGATGGGTCGATGGACATGTTTTGTTCAAATCTGTTTTTCAAATTGGTTTAACACGGAAGTGTGCATTTCCATTAAATTAATTATTCCAAGTATTACATGAATGAGTTCAAATTAATGTATTTCATGTGAAAACAGTTGAACACCAACTCCAGACTAAATGCTATTGCTGCACTTGAATTTCTGGTGATTAACCACAAATTTGTGTCATTTGAATCGAAAAGAATGTTTTAAGATTTTAATTGTTTGCATATTAGATCCCAGACTGAAATACCTTGACTACTGTCATTTGTCAAAATCTTAATAATTTGGTAGATAGGGACAAGTCTGCAGCTTGTTTGATATTTGTTTCTAATTTAGGACAAATGTGACATCATTTGGACCAATATCTATTTTGTGTGCACATCATCAATACTTCGAATGACTAAAGTAATACTAGTCCCAGCTCATCTCTTCAGCTGACACACAAACTTCTGATACAATGAAACACATTATTGTTCTAATTGTTTTGTCTCTAATCAGATTCGCTATTCAAAGAATAATGACATTAGTTTTATTTCAAATTTTTCTTTTCAAATATTTTCATGCCTTCATGTGAAGAGTACTCAGTATGCCGGTCTGGTGCTGAGCAGATCAACTGCGCGATCATGCTTGACTGTTATTGTCGTAAAGTAAGAAATCAACGAGAATATAAAAATGTCAATAAACTCTCTTGGTATTTTAGTACTAGTATGTAACCTTAACTTTATGGTAATAATACTAGGATCATTCAAAAAGTTCTTCTCCATTAGTCACATGTCCATACAGGGAAAAGGAAAGGGCAAGATCGAAAAGGGAACGGATAGGCCGGATCAAGATGATGATACGGCGGCTGTGCGAAATCATAGTTTTTTAGTTTAGTTTAGTTTTTATTTCAAAGTACATGAGGCAATTGGCCCAAATACACAAAATATTGCCACGATTGGCATGATTTACAATTACAAAAATCATAGTAATTATAGTAACATACATGTCATATAAATATACAGCAACATAGCTAACATAATGATTATCATAACGGTTCATCACCCATTTAAGAACCTGTCTCTCTGGGAAAAAGCATTGTAAACATAAGAAGCAAGTGATTTAATTGTGCGTGAATAATTTGGACGCATTGATGAATTGAATTTATTGCGATTAGGATTAACAGTGTAGCGAGTTGGCAGATTAACTTGAAGATCAACATAAAAAGGACAAGTTCCGACAAAGTGGTATTCATCTTCAATCTCACCTGATTTACACAAAGGGCAAATACGATTCGGTAATTCAATGTTATTCATATGACCCAAAGTTGCAAGACCCTTGGTATCATAAGAACACAACATCGCTACAAAATGCGTCCCGGGATCTGCCGCCGCGTTTCTTGAAGAAGCCATAATTTGAAATTATATTTAAAATGCCATGCATATTTCAGATAAAAAAACGTAATTGTAAAACATATATTTGCACTGAGTGTACGTTTAATTTACTGGTTTATCTCGGATTTCTAAAGGGTAAGCTTTAGAATACCCTACCATTTGTAGACCTCACTGTGTGTAAGTGTATGGGTCGTTCTTTAAAAGCCCCCATTGAAAACATGCAGTGGGTAGGGTATACTAAAGGAACTCCCTAAATGATAAAAACCGACGGCTTCAAGGGGGCTTTGCTCCCTAGGGCTATGCTCCTGGACCCTGCCGGGGCTAGGCAGCCCCAAAACCCCCGCCAAATGTGCCCCCGATCACAACTACCATGCTACGCCCCTGTGTCCATAGTTGCAAGCCATAAACCTGGAGGAGAAGCAGCTATACTCAGTGATTGTGAGGTTACAGGGATGTGCTACAATGAGTAGAGCGACATATTAGCAAATTCTTGACACTAGTGGTAATTCTTCAATCATGGGATCGGAGGAATGATCAAGCATTTTTCAAACTTTTTAAAACCAAAGCTGGAACAATTTGTGGGCTCTTGATACCCCCCTCTCTACTCAATGTGCAATTGATTTCTTCAGATTTTGCCAGAAAAGTAGGCCTATATTGACTCCTCAATGTATTATTGATAACATTAATCCTGTAGGCCTAATAAGTGTAGCCAATTTGATCATTCATACAATACTTCTCAGCTTTAATTGAGATCATTTACAATTAAATCCTACAAAATTACATTGTATACTAATTAATCCTGTAGATCTTACAATTATAAGGGGACATTTCCCTTTAGAGCAGTGTTTTGACCCCTACACACATAACATGCATTGTATGTTCACTGATAAAAACCAAACCTTTAGGCATTTTCTGGTCACAGACCTACATGAGAATTCCTTTTATAGTGGTCCATGTGGCATTGACATTAAACACTTCTTCTTTTTTTGTGGGGGGGGGGGGGGGGGGGGGGGGGGGGGGGGGGGGGGGGGGGCTATTAGCATGTTATTGCAAAAAACTTACACATTTAGGTCTTTCTAGACATAAGTGGGGGCTGCCATGTTTGTAGTCTTTGTAAATTAAATTACATGTACCTATGCAGTTTATTTTAACAGTCCTGCAGTTTGTGATGGAGTCAAAGCTTTTGTTAAGCCTTGATGATTCAATCAGAGAGATGTTATTAGACTCCCCAACAGAGAGACATAATAGCTTATCTTGTTCGACTAAGGAGAAATCTCCTAATTGTTGTGGGGTTGTCTAATAGTGGCGAGTTGTGGATGTCATATATACCTAGATTGTTCTTCAGACTGTATTCCCCCTCCCCCTCCATGCACACAAATCAACTTTATTGGTTTCCTGTATTATTTTTAGACTGCGGTGTTTTGATGTAAAATACATACACCATTTCCCTGGTATTTTGGTATGCAACAGATGCTTCAGAAAATGGTTACAAAACATGCTTCTTTCTCTTGGATCGCCCCCATTCCATTTCAATGGAATTTTTATCTAAAGGTTAAACTTATTGAATGCCCCTGACGCCACACAATATCTGCTTGACTGCATTGCAATAAATAGATTTTTATTTCTTTTCCAATAAAATTGGCTATAATAGCACCAAAAAAGAAAAAGGGGATACCCCTTTTGAAGCAAATGCAGGTGTGTGAATGATGTAAATTAAAGAGAATTATGAAATTCTAACAGACTCACACATCTTTTATCACAATCCATAGCAGATGTGGGATGCCATTGTTAATGAGCAGGAATGCATCTAAACTATTATTTTCTGAATTGAATTAGATTTTCTTCTAACAAAATGATTAAGTATGCTACTGTGCTAAGCGATGAAAAATATTGAAATAAAAAGAATTGAATAAAAAAAAAGAATAAATATATAAATAAAAAGAATGAATGAATAAATTAATTAGGCAACAAAAAAAAGATTTTTTTTCTTTTCTTTCAATTTAGACCTGATCATCATTTGTTTGGCTGAAATGTTGGATTTTGCAAGATTTTGTTTTAGAAAATTGAAAAAGAAATAACAATTTATTTTTTATTTTTTAAAAACCACTAAAAAAAGAGCTAACACGGCGGGTTCGGGAATGCGCGCGGGTCATTCGAGACAAATCTTTTTGTTGTTGGCCTTAATAGGTAGGTATAGGTAAAAGGGTGTGTGGGTGTTTGGATGGGTCAGTTGATGGGAGGATAGGGTAGGTAGGCTGCACCATGGTCACCTTTCTGGAATTTTGGGACAAAATAGGAATCCATATGGTCATTTGGGGACAACCTGGGAACCCATAGTCATATTTTCATGTTTAAATTACCCTAATATTTGGATAAGCATCACGCTGATCAATGTGTCTTATATATTTGTACTTTTAGTCACAACGCCAGAAGGGCAAAATTGTACTGACACTCAAAGCTATAGAGGCGGTAGCAGTTAACTAAGTTGTTTTCAAATGAATGAACATGCATGGGAGGGGACAGTGAAGTCACTTGATTTTACTGTGGAGGACCAATTAATACAAATAGAATTCTAAATCATAAGATAATTTTGATAAAATTGAGTTCGAGTGTCATTTAGGTCACAGGCATGTATTAAACCATCTTTCTCTGAGAAGCTCCTTCTTGAGTGTGTAGTATTACTAGTCTACCGCAACATCTTTTGTTGACCAAGGGTAGAAAACCTTCCTGACAATATACTTCCACTTCAGTTGGTCTTTCCCCAGTTCTTCTTCCTCTACTGTGTGGGTCTATCTTCTATGCATTGATGTGCAAGGGGATATAGATATATTGTTAGCCTGGAACATTTTCTAGCTGTATGAGTTAGTGGGAACTGGGATTTTTTGACATTTCCCAAATCTATCTTTATTTTAGGTCTAGTTTTATAGCCAAACTTGAATTGAGCATATTTTGCTAGTGTACAGGGTGGTTTTTAATTGTCCATTTTTGAGAGCGATCAATCTTAATTCAGAGATGCCAACTCAAAAACCTGAACGTTGCTGAAAGTTGTAAAAACCTGAAATATCATGTACAATGTGACTAAAATGCCCCAAAATAGGCTGAAAATAAATAAAAGAGCAGAAACTGGGGGTGACAAAAAAACTGAAAACCTTAAAACTGGCATCCCCGTCTTAAAGATGTGCACACCTTCATTAAGTGAGTGCCCCAGAGTTCCAACATATTTATAGAAAGTGTTGTTAATTCTTAAACAGCAAAATGATTACACAAAAAACAAATTGATATTATTTTTTATAATATTTTATTCCCTCATTCCCCATATTTGGAAAGATAATCATCACATAAATAACCATGATAAATATGAACAGCAAATTCTCAAAAACTCCCTTTAAAACAAGAAGTCTACATTAAAACTCCCAAAATACAGGCTATAACAATGATAAATCATGAAATTCACTCACACAACAAACTTGGAATAAATAGTAAGAGAAATGTTTACATCCCTATAGTCTGCTATACCCTCACAGTATTAGCATTAATCTTGGCTTGATTTATTCAGCATGCAACCCCACCATGTAATGCAATCTACATACAATTCTATAACGTTAAACAATAGGCAACTTGAGAGTGGATTTGGGTCACACAATCTAATAATTTTGATCAAAATGGTTTTTCCTTTTAAATTAGTATTACGGGGACCAACTATTCTACTTGACTCGGGGCGCCTGACTTCCGCCATTAAAAATTAAATCTCAAAAGATTGCACAAATTAGTCTTACAATCGCTTTTTTGTACATAGATTGATTGTTTTTACTGATGGCTAAGTTTCATATTTATCTTTTTTGTCAAAGATATTTTTCATATTTGCATTTTTGTTTCTTCAGAAAAAGTGTTAGTTTGCAGTAGGCTTTTCTATAAAATTTCAGAATCCTCACTTTTAAAAAGTTAAGCCTGAGTTGTTGAAATGCTACCTTAGCTTCATGTACACGGATGAAACACAGAATTTATACATATTAAATAAATTACATTCTATTTTGAAGGAAAAAAAAGTTTATAAGGAAAAATTATGTCTACTTAATTATACTGTCTCCTTTTATGAACAGTCTACGCTTGTAAATTAAGAACAAATATAAGAGAAATATACCATTGGCTTACCCAAATATATACATGCAATTTAAATTCAAATCAGGTAATGTGCATGTTAATGACAAGTGGGATGCAAAGAAATCCTAGCATTTAATGATACATTTACACAGATGAATGAGTTATACAGATGAAAACAACGATGCCATAATGATTAAGGCACAAGACTAACTAAATCTGACACTTCGTCGACCGCAGGACATAATGGCGTATGTGGATTACAAATTTATCAAAGAAATAAGCCATAGGTTTTGCCAATTTAAATTGTGAATGCACTTGGCAATCTGACTCTAATATTTAGCATTTAACTTCATGTGTCAAATAAAAGTTGAAAGTTACACCCAAAATATTAAATCAGGAAAAAACCAACATGGCCATATTTCAAGATTGTTTTGTAAAAATGTTCACATCAGCCACTATGCGTTGCGGCCGACGGCATTTAAAGGCACACTAGTGTTCTACCTGCCTGCATTAGAGCGACTACGCAGACACTCTATTGCAGTGTTTTTTAGTATTAAAAGGCAACCAGTGAGTAACATAACTATCTGACTGATGCTATCTAAAATAAACCATTCTTGATTCTCAAGTGGGAGGGTTACTCATATTCTTGGGAGGGATGTACTACCAGAAAAATGAAAATGGACCAGAAATTTAAGTTTTTGAAGTAAAATAGGGAACCATGTTTATCCGAGAGTCATAATTTTTCTGTCTTTTACTGAAATTAAAGACCCAATGACTTACAACAGAAAAAAGGCATTTGTTTACCAGATGGTTGAAACAGTAAACATTTTTGGTCATTTATTCCTCCTATCCATAGTAGCACCCTCCCCTGGGGTCTTGAGAATGAAGAAAAGTGCCACAGTCTTTAAAATATCATGATCTTAAAGATATACTAGTAGATGCAGAGATGAGAAACTTATAGTTTTTACATTGCCTTATTCCTGAATATCACAAACATATCACAATATATTATTGCTTCGAATGTTAATGCAGATATAGCCCTAATCGGGACTTTATATATTGAACATACACTCTTCCACCAACACACATTAAGCAAGTGTGCATTCAAAGTACGACAGAAGGTCTAGGTGAATTGAGATTAATCGGGCTTATTTTCCATTATGTGTTTTAAATGAGTGGCTATGAATAGTCAAAATCTATTTTCTAAACATGTAATTGGAGTCATATAGCTCAGTGATCATATTATATTATATTTTGTATGCCCTAGATTGTGGCATTCATGCACTAGTAAACAACTAGACTTCTTTTCTTATTATTCAAAATAAGCATTTTTTTTGTTTAATAAGTGGCAGTTGGCAAGAAAAGTAGTTCCATGTGAATATTATTATTATTATTATGAGCATTTGAATGAAAATGAATTGATATCATTGGTAAATGCTGAAATGTTCCTTTAAAAAAATATTTGTTTGATCTTAAATGTATGTCATTCATGTCATTTCCATTTCAAAACGTATCATATACTGAGGTGCAATTAGTAGTACACATCTTATTAAGCAACACTAAGCAAGCAAACAACTTAAAAGGCTTGGCTTATTAGTTACATGTGTATAGGTCTAATCGGAAATTACACTAATGCATATTTACTTGTCATTTTCTTCGTCAGGGCAAAACATAATGTCTTAAATTGACAATTTTAAGTATTAGAAAGGTTGGCATTATATGAGATGAAGGTCTTTTTCATCATTAAGGGCCAAACCAGTGTAATCAACTAACATGACTCACACAGCCTAATTCTTATCATAAGTAGCCCAAATTATTTTTAACCATTGGTTTTAATGGGAAAATAAGTAACAAAAGTAGCCCAATGATCTTCAAAAGTAGCCCAACTAGACTATAAATGACTGGTTTGGCAACATTGTAACCAAACATAGTGGGTGATGTCATGCCTAATCTTCTCACTAATTATTCATATTGATGAGTGAGTCATTCATGTCTTGTTTTGTCTAAATTAACCAAAGAAATTTCAATCGCACGCTCTCTCACGCTTTGTTTCGCTTTGTTTCGCTCATTTAATATATTATGATATTCAAGTGAAGGAGCGCATCAATAATCCAAAGATATGACATGATATTATATATTTATAAATAAGACAAGATTTGTCATATTGGATTACCTAAAATATGGATTAATATTTGTCATTGAAATATCCAAGATACAAAGAAATTGATTTGTTTATAAACATCTTTAATTTTATGAAGGACACTGAGACTGGCAATTTTTGTCTGCATTTTTGAGCTTATTGTGCAGATTTGTTAGATTGTTTGTGTGGGTGGTGAAAGGTGGAAATGTGGAAAATTTTCAATTAACAATTACAAGCAAACACCAAAAATAATATCTTTAAAACAAGCAAATAATATGTAATACAAAAAATATTTCAAAGAAAGAGATTTCAGATGCAGTTGGTCCATCCAGCCAGAATTAGGAATGATAGATGTAGAAAGACACATATAGGCAGTATAGCATAGGTACACAGACTATTATTGTAATATTAGAATGCAAAGTTCATAGAAAAAGTATAAAAAATGGAGGATTTCATTGCGGTGTACAGTGTACAATAAATTTAAATAATAATGTTGACCCTCTCCAAAACCACAACAAATATCATTCGGCATACAAGTTATTGCTCATCTATTCTACCAACATTTTGTTGTAATTTAGTTGATCTTCTACATTGCATGGTTTATATGAACAAAGACTTTATTTAAAATGAGTTGTTCCAAAATTTAGTAGAAGTTGGCCACATTATAGGGGTATAAAGCAGTGAAGAAGTATCTATATTAACGTTAAAAAAGTGCATGGAAAGATATCCATAATACCAAACATGCAGACAAGTCACCCAGTTAAAAAAATCATACAGATTTATTCAGATTTTTTCAAAAGCTGAATTAATCTGACTAAATGATTTTTGTCACAAATGACTTTTTATTCCAAGAGGTTGATTTAGTTAGTCATATTTGTTATTTACCAATATAGTATTACAATTTCTGGTATTGAATAACTGTAAACACAGAAAATCCATTTGAAATACTGATCTAATAGCTCCTGCACACAGTTTTCCTTTTGCCTCTTAGAAAATGACAAACTACCCAAAACATTTACTTGATTTGAGTAAAATTGTGACTATCTACTCATTTTATATTTACTTTACTTTATTTATTTATAACGTAGGAAAAAATGCCCCATAGTAGCAACATACCTTTAGTACATTAGCTCCAAAATGTATAATGATGAAGATACAATAACTAAAACAGGTTATCATTGTGCGTGACTATGATACATAATGAGTGTTTTCTAAAATATGAATGCATTATTTTATATTAAATGTTATTTCTATTATATACGGCTGCCGGGTTACACGTTGGGCAGCTGCATTTAAAAAATATTTCTGGAAGATCTTTGGAGGAGGTTACGATGCTTAAATTTACATATAAATCCAAAATTGGTTTTGAAACATCTATTATCTACCAACCATAATCTGTATATACAATATGTTTACATATAATGATCAATGTGATTACTTCAAACTTACTTAGCCCCCCTCCAAAAATAAAAGTGTTTGTGTATCCAAAAAGGTAATATTTGTATTACTTTTTTCAAATCTGTTAATATATTTAACAGCCAAACCATTCTCTACTATCAGCTGCTCACTTGCTATAGCAGTACTGACCTCACAGGTATTTTTGCAAAATGATTGAAAGCAAATGAAGCTGGTTTAAAGGATGACTTAAGTGGGTTGTTACAAATGTCATAGTCAAAAAGACAAGAATATAAAAAAAATTACAACTTTAAATCAGCATAATTCATTCATATTGTCCCTTTGTAAATGGTTGACTAGGTTTGGATAAACAAGCAAGTTTGTATTTTGATGGAGGGTAGTTCAGAGTGTTGTTTCAACACACACTAATACTATGCCTATGTAATACTAATTACTAAGTGAGCACACAAAACAACAACAAAATAACATGCACATTTATACATAGCAAATAATCAGAACTAGAATAATCATAATGTACAATAAATTAAATAATTTATAGGATTCATACTTTAATGTAATACAATATGTGTAAATGTATAGGTATTGTTTAGAGTTGTATTTTGTATACAAAATGTTCTTTGTAAATTACTTTTGAGCTGGTTTTTTCCCTTATGAGTATGTTTTCCACGAAATACTGATTTGTTTTCAAAGAGCAAATAACTCAATTTGCAAAGTTTACAAATAATCATATAAAATTGTGTTTATAATCTATGTTGAAACCAATGTGTAGTCTGCCCAGAGAACCATCGGGTTGCTAAAATGCAATTTGCATTTATAGCATTTTTCACTTGCATCAAAAATACCATTTAACAAAAATATGGTTTTGGACTTTGCTGGGTATGAACAGTAATTGACAATTTAATTGTGGTTTGTTTCGTAACAAAAGTCTCAAATGTTCACACAATTTTTATGCTGTTGTCCCAGCATATGAATGCAGTGCAACATTCGGTATAATTTCATTCAAATGGTCATTAATTAGTTTGTATCGTACCTCTTATTCATCGAACCTCTAACTAACCCAATCCATCAATATCATTGAGCCTATCCCATTCAAGATTGTAACTGGATTTGGGCAGTCAAAGGGTTCTATGATAGAGCTAATCATCTTTACAAATCTAGATTCATGATCAATCGCACCAATTTATGTTTTGGTTATTTTTTCTTCAAAATTACCAAACTCTAAATTGAAAAAGTACTGGAATATCTCCCTTCACAAATCATTGTATTAATAATAACTTTTTTACTTTGGGTTAGGTATGAGGGTAGATAATATTATTATAGACATGATGAAGATTAGTATGAATTAAATACATGTGCACAATGAGTTGTATTTTTTAAATAAAAAGATAAATATCAGACCCCTTTATATCATTTTTTACATTCCAAAATATATACAAAATAACACTTCACACGAACCACACATTTTATCCTGAGTTAGTGATTTGTGAATGCAAAACATTTCAGGTCTTGTCAAATTAAAAAAAGAAAAATAACAACAAAATAACACAGCACATTATTAATAAGGCAAATGTGAGTTATCTGCCAGTCAAAACCTGAAAAACAAAACCAGGATATATACGGTAACCATGGTAACCAAACCAATTTAAAATGTTACAAGAAGAAGATATTTTTGACAGCTTTCTATGATAATTCTAAGCTATAAAAGTTGAAGGCACAGAAAAATCTTATTACTATACTAGTGCATAAAGTTTGTAGTTGCTATACTTGATTTCAAAAGATTCGTATCTCTAGAACTACTGTAAAAGTGGACATTTTCGCGCTACATATATTTTCGCGCTACATATATTTTCGCCTTCGAAGCAGTTACTGCAAAAATAAGACCACATGGATGTATTTCTTTTGTGAATAGGTCTATGTGATGAAGCTACAAATCCAAAATTTAAAAACACGCAAAACAGTTAAAAATCTGCAAAGCGGGAACAATTAATAGTGCAAAAATTACCACTTTCACAGTATGTAATAAGGCAGCAAAGGTTTAAAAGGTCTACCTTATTTGATTGTATTCCATAGTACATGTACATCAAAAGTAGTGGACAAGAAAAGGTGTCAGCCGTCTGTAAAATCTTTAGAGTCGTGAATTCTCAAATGGAATGATAATCTATTAAGTGGACAATTCTCAGGTAGTACTTGGTTTCTGTATGTATAAGAATATCATGCTGATTCACAATATTGTGATGAATTGGGCTTTTTCTTCAAAATTTACACCCAAATCACAATATTTGATGGATTTCTGCACACCGCACAAACGCTTGCTTATTGGTAGGGCTCATTGTCTTATTTGGTCACAAACCAGAAAACCAAAACCCTCTTAAATGTCACAAGGTATATCATCAATACCGCTATTAACTACCACACCACTTTTGTTCTTATTCAACTTATTTTGAACCCAAATTTCCATTAAAACCACTCCCGTAATATTACCGGATAATATAAGTTAAACTGACAAATACTATAGATGTCATTAAACACCAGCCCAGCAGATGGTAACACCGACCAGCGTGGAAAATGGATGGGTTAAAAATTAGCCACATCTATTGAAGATAAATATATATACCGGTAGAAGTATTGTATTATTGCATGACCAGTCTTATTAATATATTGAATCAATCATTCAACAGTCTTCATTACGACTTGATTTTGCCAACCGGTAACCAATGTATTATGCTATCAGACATTGTGTATACCATACAGTGGCTGATATGACAGGCTATGCGGAGGTCGAAGGAGGTAATTAAGAATATATAGATATATAGATAGGGACCTGGGATATGGTTTGGTCCTTTAGCAAGGTGCGCTAAAGCATTGGATCAAATGAAAATGGGTTTAGGATATGGTGTTACTTGGTTTAATACCAGAAGGTCTCCTATTGACAATAGCTGCCAGATGTTATAACGTTGTTTTTCTATTGCTAGACACTTGCTTAAGAGAATCAGGGCCACTATTAAGGCTTTGCAGTAAAACCTCATTGGTATGTGAAAAGGACCTATCTGCAATAACTGACAGGTTCAAAAAATAGTTGATTTCTATAAAGTTGAACCACTGAATAATAATTTGAGGTCAAATAGGGCAGCTATTGCTGATAGTTAGAACTGATACCTCATTCAAACGTGAAAATTCCAAATCTGCCATAGCTGCCAGGTGTTATATACTTCCTGTTGCTCTAATGGCATAATTTATCAAAACACAGCCAAACAAATGGCAGCCATTGCTTGTTTGTGCCAGGCCTTATGGCACTGCTAATAGCATATCAAAATGGCGTAGTATGTATCAATAGTATAGCGAGTAAGAAGCGAAACCAAACCAGGGAGTGTTATATTTATGAATAATGGAGCCTCCCTCATGTAATTGATGATATGGCTACTTATTACCACATTAATCACTTATGAGTAGATCTAAATTGGCTTTGTTTCTTCCAGCTCTCTTTTGAGGAAAAAGCGGGAGGGAAAATATCACTTCCTGCTAGCTATATAGGCACCAGGCAGTACCGGGCATTATAATGAGGAACTACTGATGAGCTATCATGTACGTTATGTGGTCTTTGGAGCTCTTCTAATAACACAGTCATGTCAATATACAATAGAACACAATTGGCGTGTCATGACTGATGTCTTCAAATCAAACGCCCCTATAATGATGGTAAGTTTCAGTTCTGTGCTACCAGTACCAGCAATTTTATAGAACAAAGCATCTACCGTGACCAATACCAGCTATAAGAACAATTAACACTAGCACTGTTACTAAGATACGCAGTATTTACTGTATGAATAGAACCAATAGCCTACTGACGTTGGAGAGCGCAGATATGGGGGTATATATGTTTAAAAGGAACAAAATCATTGTGTATTTCTACACATTGATGTCCCCTTTAGATAAAGTTTACATTTCTCATTTGATTGAGGCCCAGGCTATAACAATCACTAAAGTGTATATCTTACTAATGCTATAAGTCTCTTTATCAATTACACCATTAAGAAATAAAGAGAAATAAAGTACAAGATTCGTTTCTGTAGCCCTATAGCTAGCTAGCTAGCAAGCTACTCTGCCTCAAGGCAATTCACCTCTTATATGCCTAAGTACCTGCTGCAACAACTTTCCACTTGACTGGCGTTTGCATGGTCTCATACTGTTAAGTTGTTTGTCGCAAGATTTGTTGCCAACTATCAAGTCGGGAGCACGCTATCGGGGCTATTGTGCGTCTTCATTCTAGCTTAACAACCGGCAAGCCCCCAGGATTTATTATCGAAGACTCGGCACGCAATTGGGTGGTTATGCAAATGGCAATAAGTCAAGCTCAATGCATACCTATGCCAACTCCATCTTTTGTTCAAATTTTCTTTTTGTCTTTCTTCAGGCTATTTCAGTTTATAGCCCAGAATAGTAAAAGAACTAAGAACACTTTAGGAATGTAGATATTTTTTTCCATGGTATACACCAATTATTTCAGATCAAGCTGTCAAGTTCGCAAAGAAAAGGTTTTTCAACGCTTTGCTTGGTTGATCAAGACGTCTAAACAGAAACTAAGTTTGGTTAAGATTGACCTGTCTGGCCAGCTATGTTTTGGTCTATTGCACCTTTTCTTTTATGAAATATGTATAGGGTAGATTTAACAATATTGCGTAGTTTGGTATACACTTTTCTCTATTTGGTAAATGACTGGACAAAATTGGTCCATATAAATATTAATTCAGTGTCATATACCAAAGATCTGTAACTACAGAATTTATACAACTGCTGGGGGTGGGGGAGAGAAGACCCCCCCCCCCCCCCACCCCACCCCAACAAAAAACCCACAAAAACACAAAAACACAAAAACCAACACACATGGAGGATAAGATACATGAGCCAGATAAATGTTTTAAAGATTCATAGCTGATTGGAATATAATTCAATATATGGAATGGATATCTTTCATTTAGTGTGCCTGATTGGTGATGATAAGACTGCACATTGAATTTGACAGCCAAAATTAATAGTTTATCACCACATATCAAAATCCCTCGATGAAAAAACCAATGGTTACATGTATTCCACTTTGGGGTAGTTTATACTTCATACTCTAAGAAATATGGTCACAACAACTATTAAGGCCCTTCACAATTAATGTTTCCAGTCTGCAAACAAGGGACAAGGCGACTGTTATTTTTAAATATCTTTATTTACTTTATTTTGAAACAAGTGGTTGCAACCAAAGTCAAATTATTTTACAACTGCAAGTTTTTTAACCAATAAGTAATGATGCTATCATATTCTTTGTTCATTTATCAACATTGTTGATGATAAATATAATCAAAATCCGAGAGTACCAAAACAAATTCATTTAAAATCATTTTGGAGGAGAAAATTCAAAATAAATAGAAAATAATCAAATATTTTGGAATTCTCAACTTTTGACACGAGCGTGAACAAGGAAACAAAGAATTAATTGTGAAGGGCCTAATGTAATAAAATCATAATGTAGGAATAAACGCAGTAATTCTGTTATACCCTTCACAGAGGTATTCATTGTGCATGATTTTTAAGAACGACGCATACTACCGATGTTGGTGTGTAAATTCTTGAGAAATTGTATGTATAGTATGTTTGAAAGATAGAAAGTTAATACTATTACTATTGTAACATGAAAATATGTATGGGTTATTTAGGCTATGTGAAAGCAACATGGACTAACACACTTGACCAGCACCAATTTGAGTGGAATAATTAAGTATGGGTCATTTAGTATTACAAATGACCCATTATAAATTACAGAATATATCAATTGAATAAATGTATCTTCAATTATTTTGTTCATACAACTCTGTTCTTATCAGCCTTCCTTGTCGACCTGATTCCAACTCATTCCAAATCATCTAAGCATGAGGGTGACTTGAAGAAGTCGGGCATGATCTCGTCCAGTTTGCCGATCACCTTGTAGATGGTTTTCTTCCACGATGGCTCAACATCTTTTCCTGATTTGATGGCATCAAAGAATTCCTTCAAAGTACTTGTGGACACTTTAATGAAACCATCAGGAACCTGTAAAGACACAAGGAAGGATATGGTTTAGTCAATTACCCTGCTGGGGAGTGGTGGTGGTGGGGGGGGGGGGGCACTTTGCAAAGGTGGATGGATATCACGTTCCGGTATGGACATTTAAAAAGGACCCTATATAAACAAAACATACATTTTGTGATCCACGGATGCCTGAAACCAGTAATCCAACAATCTCTCCTTCCATAACATAATACACTTTTCCATTTTTTACTTATACCCTAACCCCACTGCATCTTACAAAATCATACAGCCAGAAACTATCTCCACGCGCGTGCTGCTGCATTGACTCTATTACGTCACCTACTGCAGGTACATGTGGGCAGGAAGTTGCTTCATATGCGCTGCATGGGAGCTTAGCTCAGTCGATAGGGGCACAGACTTTGGTGCAGATGGTCCCGTGATCGTATCCCAGAGGGTGCTCCAGATGATTTTTCAAATAAAAAATCATACTTTCCCCCCTCCCCCATACACACAAAAATATAGCTGCGGGAGTTAGGGTTAAGACACCTAAAGCAATGTATGCCCATACATTGCCCTTTCTTGAATGATAACACTTTTGCCTTTGATTGTCTTGTTAAACATTTGACACTGAACAACTTATTCTAGAACAACTTATTCTAAAGAATTATGAGTGATGATGAATACTGCCAAGAAAATGGATATGGTATTGTCATTTTCATGCCTATAAAGTTTAATCTACACATTAACCCACAATTGTAATATGCAAACCCTTGGGATTCATGCCTACAAGAAAGTTTGAGAATTAATAGGACTGTGCAAGAATGATAAAAATAGGGCAAGCGGAAGAAACAACAAGCTATTTAAATTTTATGGGTGTACACTTGAACCAATTCTTCACATTATTATGATCATGGGCTAGATATAGCTGTCAATTTAAGCTACTGTCGTGAAACAGGCTTAAAACACATGACTGTCAAGTTCACAAACTACTACTCCACCCAAGACCCAAGGGTTTAGCACACGTTTCAGATGACACTGTCTTCGATTTATTTCAAGACAAATTTAATCTCCAATCAAGGATGATGATTTTTTAAAGGGGCCCACAACAAATCAGAGAGGCCCAATTCTGTGAGTAGAGATCAAGCAAAAAGGTGAATGTCTGCTCACTGCTCAATTATAAATCACATGTAAATCGTACTACTCAAGTTTAAGAGTAGACAATTAAACAAATACAGTAATTATAGGGTAATGAACAAAATTTAAAACACACACTCGCAAAGTTGGAAGAAAAATATTTCAAAATGTTAGGGCTATATTTTAACCCTGCCATTCTTATTCTGGTTGATGGGTTATCCTCTACAACAGATGGGTTATAGCATACAAAAAAACATACTTTCTTTAGTAAAAAAACCCAAAAGAACCCTCAAACTTGCTAATTATATGTAAGTTGGGCCCTTAGAACTATATTTTCCCCTTTCTGTTGCCTGTGAGAATGATATATTTCTTAACATAACTAAGCACAGTATATACTAAAAACCAAAACGTGATTAACCCAAGGCATGAAACTGACTAGACAGCTGTGATAAATGACAAGAATAACTATTTGTCAATCTATAAAAGAAAGTATTTACATGTCAAATGATAAGTCCTTGTTCATAATCAAGCTTAGCTCAGTGGTTAGGGAGGGTCGAAAGGAGTTGCTGTGTTTAGGATCCAGGCTTTGGTAAAAACATGGAACATTTTGGTATAAAATGTTCACATTGTGGAAAACTTTTTGAGCTATAGAATTTCCCCCAGTCCCTGCCCCCTGGTTTAAGTATTTCATATGCGCAACAAATTAGCTTGTGTAATGCACTTATCAATTGCATCCCTGGCCCCAGGGGACCTGTGGATTAAGACCGGGACGTACAAATTGCCGATGTGACGTCCCAGGTATAGTCGTGTACGGTCCCCCGCATAGCCGGGCACCAATTTTTGTACATTCCTGTACTGTACAGTCCCAGCGACCGGGCTTGCAATTGATAAGTGCATAAAGGCCCAACTTATTAAATTCCTCCCCAATAAAATATCCTGGCTACAGCCTCAGACCTGCACATTTCTCTGTTACCTAAACTTGATATTTGTCATATCTAATATTACACCATATACACCCATATAATTTCTATACAGTTAAAGGTATATTATGTGATCTTTCCAGGGTACGCCCTCAACATCCAAAAAAAATTTGAAAGAAGATTTTCTTGCAGATTTACATTTCTGATCATAAATCGTACATACATTCCAAGTTACAGGGCGATACGATTCTTAATTACTTCAAAATCATGATTTTAGAGTGAAAATAAACTGTCGGATAATCCAACAGTTTATTATTTTCACTCTAAATTCACTCTAAAACCATGATTTTGAGGTAATTAGGAATCGTATCGCTCTGTAACTTGGAATGTATGTATGATTTATGATCAGAAATGTAAATCTGCTAGAAAATCTACTTTCTAAAAAAGATAATGAATAGAGGGCGCTCTCTGGAAAAGATCACATAATATGTCTTTAAAGGTAGATGTTCCGATTTTCAACTTGAAGTTTTCTATTCTACATGAAAGGTCATCCTTAAAAAAGTTGTGTTCCAAAGTTTGAGTTGCATAGCTCTAATGGTTCTTATTTTAGACGCACAAGATGCTGTGAACTGTACCCATTGAGTGGTACACAAACTATATCGGTGGTTACCACCATTCGCGGTAATTCAACGTTATTTCATCGATTTCTCTGTAATTATACCGATTTAGGCCGTCAAATTTCAGTATGATGATGAGAAAAATACGAGCTTTCATATGATATGAAAATCTCGGTATGTTTGAAATAATTCTGTGTTACGAAAATGTGATCGGGTCATCTACCTTTAAATGGAAACAGGGGAGGAAGAGGGGTCATACTTCTGAGGGAACGACATCTCGCTTTTGAGTAGATTTTCCCAATCAAGGGGCTAATTTAGCACAATGTTTCATTTCTAACTTCCAACTGAGCGGAAAGCACATGGAAATGGTTCACAGGATACAACAAAAACCACCAGAAAATGGACTAGATGATGTACCAGGCTATTACATTCATAACTCTACACCCCTTGTGAAGAACATAGACATGTATCACTGCAGCAACTCCTGGTCTTATCTTCAGGTGGTGAACAGGATACAAATGGAACAGCCAGCCTATTTGTCAAATGAATTACGTCAGAAACCATTCTGCCATTACCAAGAAAACAGGATAGGGCGTGTGTATTTACAAGATAAATTTCAATGGCCTTTTTAAAGGTGGCATTATTATGGTTACTTGTATTGAATATCTAAACAGATTATTCAAAAATACATCATTTTAATATAAAAATACAAAATTTACCAAAATAGGACAAGGAAATGAATTTAAGAGTGGTTGAAAAAAAGTTTGCACTTTAAAACAGCAGTTATCTTATATTAGTTAAGACTACCATTTCAGACAGTCAATGAGTATGCACCCAGTGGGGGTCTTCAATTGGGGGTGGGGTGGAGGTAAGCCTGAGGGGGGTGGGGGGAAAGCCTGTGATCAGGGGGGGGGGGGGGGGGCGGGCATAACCAAATATCTTTGTTAAAGGCATATTATGTGATCTTTTCAAGATGGCGCCCTCTATTCATTATTTTTTTTAGAAAGTAGATTTTCTTGCAGATTTACATTTCTGATCATAAATCATACATACATTCCAAGTTACAGAGCGATACGATTCCTAATTACCTCAAAATCATGGTTTTAGAGTGAATTTAGAGTAAAAATATAAACTGTCGGAGTTATCCGACAGTTTATTTTCACTCTAAAATCACGATTTTGAAGTAATTAAGAATCGTATCGCCCTGTAACTTGGAATGTATGTACGATTTATGATCAGAAATGTAAATCTGCAAGAAAATCTTCTTTCAATTTTTTTTTCGATGTTGAGGGCGTTCCCTGGAAAGATCACATAATATACCTTTAATATACATAAGAGTTTAGCATTTCATTTAGTCTTGAAATGCCCTAATAAAAAACGTATAGTTGCCCGGTATATCAAAGGAAACCAGAAACAACGATATTCATAAATATTTGTGTCTGTGTCTTTATGTGTGTGTTTTTGAAATATGAAATTTAACAAGCCATATCTTTAAGAAAACCCATGCAATGGTTTGAACAAATCTTGTTTATATATATTGACAGCACTAAAGACAGAAAACCAATACCTTTTAGGCTAAAATTATATATATAAATATCGCTACAAGATATGATGGTCTTAGAATTGCTTGCGCTTTTGCCGTCCACTACTTTAGATATAAAAAAACCTTTATCCACACATCAAAAACCCATTAAGGCTTTTATCTTTGAATCTTCAGAAGTTCTAAAACAGATATGTTTATTTCTGTTCATTTTTTTTACCAAAATGGCAAGTAAAATTAACAAGTTGCATTAGGAATAAGAAAAAAGCCCATTTACTTCTAGTTTTCTTTTATAATGAGGCATTGCGGTCCATTGTTTTGGGGTTTCAATTTGGCAAATCAAGACTTAATATTTCTCATTATCCTTTTGAAACAATGTGTTCTTTGAAGAAATAAATGTGTCTTAGAATTTGTGGTTTGGCATTGGTTATTATTCAAACTGTGGTGTTAGTCATATATATGTTACAGAACGGCAAGTCAGAATGATAGGGGTAGAAAACAACCTTTTTTAATGCAAATATTGTATGGGTATTTCTTGTACTTCTTCCCTGTATTCCCCCAGGTTCCATATTGCTTGTACCTGGTCCTTTGACTTATAAAGATATCAATTTTGCACATTACCCTTGTGCTACAAGAAGTGTAATTGAGTTGGAAGAATGATATGGAAGGGGTGTACTTTTTATACTTTATTTTAGAAACCTGAGAAGGGGCACTGATATTGGAGAAGTTATGCCTTGGTCTATACTACCCCTGAATACCCCTTTTTCATACCCATTAGCTTCCAATCTCTCTCAGTTCTTCGGTTCCCCACCTATTTTTGTTACAATTCATAAGTTGTGAAAGTTTGCATTTTCAAAAATGGTGAAAGTTTGCATTATCAAAAATGGTGAAAGTTTGCGATATAAACAAATTTGTTATAACAAATTAGAAGATTCGACAATCTATACATATCTTAAAATATTTCTCTTAATGAAATAGTAACTTGGGAAAGTCCCATAGAATTAAATCTCAGTTGTACAACAATTTCAGGTCAGCATACCACTTAGATATCTTATTATGTGGTTTACCTCTAAACCCAAATTAACACTCACTATGATATTTCTTTCTGATTCATCTAACAAATAATGCCATGGTGATACACAACGTCAAATCATACAATCATGAAAGTTTGCTTTCGGTTTTTGAAAGGGGTTTTGGGCAGTGCACCATGCTAAAATCAGAATATTCAATTTGACTATAAACAATTCATTTTATTTCTTAAATCACAAGTTACACACACAAATATTTAACTTTAGTTATTGGTGATAATTTTCTCTCCCATAATAAGGAACCTAATCAAGGAAAAAAATATTTTGTTATTGTCAGATATGGATCATTAAAGATTCCATTCTAAACTGTCTGGAGAGACAGTATTGCCAAACCAATCAACATATGGACATATTGGGCAACTTTTGTATACAAGTGGACTGTACTGCACAATGTGAAAGTTATATTATATAAGAATTGAGAAAGTTTGCATTATACAAAATTGTGAAAGTTTGCAGTATAAAAAGAAGACGTTTATTCCACAATCTATCCATATCTCAAAATATTATACCTATATAAAGCACCTGTCACAACTCTAGTGCTCACTATTCCAACAAAATGACCCATCGATCACCCAAAATTGGGCCACTTTTTGGCAATGCCAAATAAAGGTGCGGGGGACTAGCTCAAGTAAGAAATCACTCAAGTGAAAAGAATGCCAATTTATTTAAGTCATTCTCAAGTCCAAATAATATGTAAAAGATTTCTGTAAAATTTCTGCTTGGGTTGGCTCATGGCATGTGCAAGAAACTGGTGTCAGTACCGGGACTATTAAACTTTAAGGATTTTTTTTCACTCCCTGTTTCTTTTGTGTATCTGGCACCATCCACAAATCAAATTTGTGTGAATACAATATACAAAGGTTTATTATTTTCTGTATGAAAACACTTTTTCTTGGTAATATTTGGTGTAAATAAAGTTGAACTTGTTCAATTTGAATACATAACATATAGACTTGTCCAATTTGGTTAACAAAGTTTTTTTTAGGTCAGTATAGGCTAGTCTGAAAAACATCATGTTATTGTAGCTATTTTATAGTTGAAGGAACAGTATTTTT
Organism: Ophiura sarsii; assembly: GCA_035610835.1. NCBI lineage: Eukaryota > Metazoa > Echinodermata > Ophiuroidea > Amphilepidida > Ophiuridae > Ophiura > Ophiura sarsii. Next base: position 127,629,428 of record CM069441.1, on the reverse strand, counting down.
TTCAAATAGGCAAAGGAAAAAGAGATATCTGTGAGGATTATTGAATACAAACAGGGAAGGATTGTAATGTACATTTGACAGGGATGTGATGCTAGATTTCTGACACCGTAACCAAGGTTTTTCTAGAGGTTTTTTGTGTGCTCAAACTGGGGTGAATTTGATTTTCTTCACAATGTCTTTGAATTTAGAGCGTTACTACCTCAGAATGGCTGGATTGGCTGGCGTTTGTGATTTTGACATATTATTGAGATAAAAGAACTTCTCTCAAAATAGCATAAAACCTTATACCTTAAACATGTAAGTAACACTTTGGATAAGAACCCCAACTAACATAGACCTATCATAAATGTGATGAGATCAAGCAAAATGATTCGGAACTCGCAAATAATTTCTTTTGTTATCTTATTGTTTTGAAAACCCGTCAATTTCTCATATCTTTGGATTAAATTGGCCATCCTTATTCTGCCAATTGTTGAATTGCTACTAACCAGTAAAGTCAAGTGGGAAGCTTAAATCCGGGTGGGGGGATTTTGTTTAGTTGGGGTGTGCCGCTGGAGATTCAAAAACCCTACCCATTTATAAGGGTGATTTTGGAAAAAAAGGTACACATTTCTAAGGATTTTTCTTTATTTAAGACCCAATTTTTGCAAATTGTCAAGAAAATAAACCCAATTTTCACAAATTTTCGCAAAAACAGCCCAAATTTTCGCAAAAATAGCCCACATTTTCACAAAAATAGCCCACATTTTCGCAAAAATAGACCCTTTTGTAAAAAGTTACCCCATGTTTAGGGATTTTTTGCAAAATAAGCGACCCATTAGAGCGGCACATCTCCATATACCGTATATACCGTCCCCCACCCCCTTCCGGGCTAGAATATGATATTTTCTATGTGAGACTCATTTTGCTTGATTGTATCACAAATGTTCATATAACTTACATGGAAATCATTGCTCTTGTTGTAGTGTAAGGTAAGAACCCTGTAGAGCTCAGAGTCTCTGGTCACCACCAAACTCTCTCCATCCTCCAGACCATCACTGACCGATTGACGAGCAAACTTCTCCATCTGTATATAGTAAAACTCTCTGAAATTGCTGAACCATTTGATGATCTGCGAGGTGTTGTGCCTGTTGAACTGCACATCCGGGAAGTGTTGACGTAAGAGCGCAGAACTTGGGTAGCGTACAAAGAAGAACATCAGCTTAGCCTTCCGTAGGTGGGTGGGAGTAAGTGTGGATATGAGGGAGTACTAAGGAGTTAAGGTAAATGCACTAGTTGGGTGAAATCTTAATTAATATATACTACTAGTACTAGGTTACAACAATGCATTTGTTCTATTCAATTCTAAGCTATAGTTTTACTCAGCACCAAATAGATGGGTCACTTAACAAATTGGTATGTAGAGTATATAATTGCTACTAAAAAGTAAGGCAGGCGTGAGTGAGAGTGACCCATGCTCAGAAGAAGGCAATGTAAAAATCCAGTCTTTAATACTTAACAGAGTATAGTTGAGGAGAGAGAGGAATAGTACTACATATGCAAGAAATATTCAAATTTAGTTAGGAATTCCCAACAATCATTGCCAAAAACTCCCGGATGTGCCGCCCAGGGTCTCAAAAAGGTGGGCTTCGGAACGGAACTGAGAGAACTTTATGAAGAAAAATAGGGTCTTAAGATATTAAGAACTGCTTCAAATTTGATCAGTAAGAACGCACATTTTCGGGGTTTGGAATGAAAATGCTCACAATGTTTGAATTCTTAATAAAATGGGGGTCTTAAGAGTTGATGCAAGCTCAAACAAAGGGCTAGCAGAAGAGGGTTTTCAGGGCGGCACATACCTATACCCCTTTCCAATGTCAGTGCCCCCCCCCCCCGGCAAAAACTACCATCAAAATGATGTGGAACAGTAAGGACATTACTGAAGCCCACACATTTGTTAAGCTTTCTAGCATTTATCTTGTGATTTATGTGTTTATTTCAATTCAATTCTAATTATCTATTGCTTCTTCGTTAATGTTTTGTATTATCTTGCTGTGACATGACAATGGCATTGAGAATGATGTAGCAATAGTTATTTATTCCTTGTGTCATGTCATGCTTTTATGGAATTGTTCACAATCCAAAATTTAACCTTTAAGCACCAAACTTTCGTAAAATAATGGTAAATGACAAAGGCAGGCTCCAGCATCCAACCATTGTGTCTATTACATTAAATTAACAAATAGGCCATATGCAATGAGTGCCCTATAAAATGAATTTATTATCATGCGAAATTCAACAACAATAGGTGTTTTTTCTTCATATTCAATATTTTCCGATTGGCTGCCTTATACGGAATCGGCACTTGCTTATGAGGGTTACATCAATCAGACGATCACTTCTTTTTTTATAAAAAGCCTAATGCAGCATGCCCCACCCATTAAGTGTATAGAAGCCGCCTATAGACAGCCCATTAGGTATCAATACCATGATACATACAACTATTGCTAATGATGAATCTTTTAAATCATGTCTGGTGTAACAGCTGGCTCAAAGCTTAGTTTGATTAAAAATCAACATCCTTGTACGCTATATTTGAAAGTTCATCGATATTTTATCATCTAAGCATGAAAAACACACAGAATTTATTAAATCTTGTCACCTACACACTCACACACTAGAAATGAAAATCTTTATTTATTTTGCTGTGATTGATTAAATTACATGTACGTGTAACACCTAGTTATGATATTAATGTTAATAAGGAAACAATTCATTATCACTTATCTAATGTTAGTACTTGATATGCTAATAGGTCTGGCATATTATCACTTTTAATTGTCACTTCTTTCAATTTCATAACTGGTTTTCATATAATAGACTGGTTTACAATAGCCAAATTTAGAAATTTAATTTGCATTTAATACAAATAAAATCATTTGAAAAACTAAACAAAACATTGAACTCGGAAATGTAGCGATTCGTGCCTTGTAATTTTAGTAGTTCAAATGTGAAAATTAATCGTTATATGCTTATATCGTTATAACACAACAGGGTCAATTGTCTAAGCAGACACATTTCAACTTTGGGGGAAGATTTTCCTAGTCAAAGTGTATGATGGACTGCAGAAGTACAGTAATTTGATTTTTTTTCCCTGGTAAAATCTGAGGATAATCTACCGATCCTCACACTCTTGTGTTTTGACAATACCGCAATGGAGCATGCTTAAAAAACGTTCAAGAAAAACAAGGAAGTGATGGCTATGAAAAAAAAACCACCCAACAAACCGCAAGGACATTTTATTGCTCAAAATTTCAAAACATGACAAAAACAACACCATGAATCTTGTGATTCCAAGATTTCAGGAAGCACCTGCGAGTGTCAGATGATGACAGTGTGCCTGATATCCTTCCTTACAAGTTTCCTCTCTCTCTGTTGTGTGACCCACTACTAGCTTAATGGCGCAGGATTTTGCCATGACTTCCTTAAGAAATTCCCCAGATGTTACAGGAAGTGACACCAGCTCGTACTTACTCTGCCACCGTTCTATTATTCTTAATGACTTTGTTTGTATGTTTGTATGACTGCTGGCTTTTATAGGGCTAGGTTATTTTTTTCATTCTTTTTTTAGTATAAATTTGTCGGTGTCATGTGTACAATGGATTATTGTAAGTATGATTTGTTTCTGGGATGATATAGGCCCAGCCAGTTTAGTTCATATTCTGAGAGGCGACATATGATCATTCTAGACAAAAGAAATCAGCATTTTGAACACATTTTGAATAATTTGACTCTTTTTTACCATTTAAAAGACACTTAACTTGAAGTGCCCTTTTCGCACACACAAAAAAGACAGTAGGCCTACATAATTGGTTTAGTACTAAATTATCCTGTTTCTATTCTTTTTGTCTATCTTTACAAAAAAAATCCAAAGAATCTTTTGTGTCCATATAATTAATACTTTATTTAATTGTATTCTATACCCTAGGTGTGGTGATATGACAAGAAAACATAAGTAAATCATACCCTCCAAAAAAGAACATGGAAATGTAGTCTGTTTTCAATGTCAATTTCCCTTGCAGCGAGAAGTCACCTGTAGGCTCATGTTGATATTGCAATTTCCCTTTGAAAATATTTATATAAGAAAAACTATACTGATTCACATACGGTACAACTAAATCCTATTAATCTCCCACCTTAATTATGTAATTAATTAGATAATACAAAAGGATATGCTGCCATTAGCTCTGGAATAGCTGGATAAGTCTGGTGATCCCCTTGCACTCTCGGTTTCCATCTTGATCTGAGAGTACGAGTCCGAGAAAGAATCATGGCCCATGGGGGTGAGTTCACTGCGTCCAGATGGGTCCGTTCCTGGGGATCCATGCATGAAAGCTGGATGATGATGAGGGTAGGAGAGCAGCGGACTACTGGTGTACCTGTATGGAAACATAGAGCTGTAATGAAATGATCAGGATATAATTAGGACCAGGGGAATGGGAATTTATTTCATTAAACATGATGGGTGTTTTAGATAGAGAAACAAGTTTTGTCACCCATCAAAACATCTCCTAGATTGGACAGTGGACTACATATTGAACATTGAACACTTATACACAGATACACGACATGCAATTATTTCTGGTGATTTCACACATTTACTGCAGGGTATTGATAAGATGTAGGGAAATAAGCTGATATAACAACATAGTAAACCAACTAATTTTCTTATCCATGTTTGGTGTGAAAAAACCCGATAGGTTTACTTGCAATAATGTGACACATGGCATTATAGCTCAATAAAAATGACATATAAAGCATACTAACACAATGCTATGGGAGTAGAATGAGAGGTGGATAGATATCTAAAACAAAAAGTATTTTGCTGTGACTTATACAATTACCTGAAACACATTTAAATATTAGTATTCTAAAGAATATATTACCCTTTTCCGATATTTTTTATATTAACATCCTAATGTAATTATAGGCTCAACCCTCCCATGAACAACTAGCATTTTACACATATTTTTGATGATATCTGTCTTTGATAAAACAGAGCCAACCAGGACTGTTTCATCAAATTTTCATAAATCTCATTATTATTATTAAATAAACTCTCACATACGCCTACATGATGTTTAAGTGACCATCGATTAACAAATGGATAAAAGGGAAATTTCAATGGAAAAAAGAGCCGGGCTGAAATATTTAAAGCCAATATATCATACCCCTGAATACACTCTACACGGTGGATTGGTTGACATAAAACAAGCAACAAGAGGATATAATATCTCAAACGGTTTTTGTTTTCAATTTGATCTGATTATTGTGATATCAGTTCATTCAAGTCATGCTAATAAAACCATTATCTCATCTAACAATTGTGCAAATGCCACTAGTACTTCCATTAAACAGCCTAAGATGAAATGGACCTTAATATTTACCCCTTAGCTCCCAAGTTCTTGACCTACAAAACCGCACAGCATAAATATGGTTTTTATTGAAAACCGCCCATGGTGTTGTTCAGGAGTCACCTAACAAAATATATTTATCTTAAGAGTGTGTGTGTGTGTGTTTTGTGTATTAAAAATTATACAGCACATCAGTTTTTATGTTGATTAAGCTTTAGATAGACGGACCATCAATTGTTGCCTGCGAGATCTAGGTCTAGATTGCCTGTTTTGTCAACTATTTTCTTCTTTTTTCTTTAAAAGAAATATAGGTTAGCTGTGTAATTCGAACAATACTGGACTGTGTGCAACACACACCTCTTTTCTTATAATTTTAAAATAAATGTTGATCCATCGTTTAGCTTACTTTTTAAAACTGAACCGTGTTATATTATAAGCAATATAACGGAAATATTAATATTATGATATCTATTACTGAAGAGAAGTGGTGTTGTTACACCTGGGTGAATTATAGGCATATCATAATAATATTCATCTATTCATAAACTAGCCATATTTTGAATTTATGTAATGGTATTCTTGAGATTACCTAGACTCAATTGAGTCCACATCTTTTGGCTCATGATTCAAGGTATACACTCTTTTAGTGACTCAACTCAAGTCAAGACACCAACAATCAAAACTTCAGTCACAACACAGCAATAATATATCGTCAGCCTGTTCGATTATTGCCTAACTCACTTTTCAGAGAAATTGAGTTTTTTGCATAAATCATGACTTCATTACATTATGCACATGCTGTTATAATACCTACGTCATTGACCAATCAAAAGTGTTGATAAATGCATAATTGCAATTCTGCCTAAGTTAGCATTGTGAGTTAGGCAGATTGTACTAATGATGAAAATTGTTTAAAATGGGTCATATTAACTCATATTAGGCATACATAACAAGCCACATTTCACTTAAAGGTATATCCCCAACCTAATTCTATTTAACAGTTACTGCTCCTGTTTGACTTTGAATTCACCTGCACTATTCATGTTGCTATTCAACATATCGTCAGCCTGCTTCGATAATTGCCTAACTCACTTTTCATACTTTTGTTGTTTTCTATATAATTCTTAAAGAACTAGAAAAAATGAGTTAGGCAATTATTGAAGCAGGCTGACGATATGTGACCTTTATTCAAATGATCTCTTGTTCATTCTGGCAACATTAACATCTTGCCAGTTAAAACTTCCATGCCAATCAATCATTATAATCATATAAGAAAGAGAGAGGATGACCCTTCAACCTGAGTATGATGTCCGGATGTGATGGGCCAAATCTGTTGAATAATTTGTGCTTAGTTCAGTTTCAAGTAAGACCCATCATGTTGATTAAAACTAATGAAATATATATTGCACTTCTAATCAGTACCACTTGAAGATGAGAATTAAATACTGTCAATATCGGATTGTCACCGTGCTGCGTCAATTCTTGGCTGGATACGGGATATTCTGAACTTTACACAACACGCCACTATTTACATGTATTAATAGGTATTCATTTTTAAAACAATGGTTTAATGCGGCTCACTCATTATGGTATCAGACCTGTAGCATGGACTTTCCGCAGGATTTGTTTTGGGTCAAAAGTGGATTTTCCCTTCACCAAAATGTAAACCTTTTTTACCATAGGAGAGAGAATTAATGTCCAAAGTAGAGATTTTATCAACATTTAACCTTTTTGATAGAAAAGCATTAAAACCCTTTGTTACTATATGGTTTTATAATTAAAGACATGGGCAACATTTACAGATGTTTCTTCGACAAAATACATACAATTACCACCTGGATATGCTGGTTAAACTTTGAAGGTATTTGATGCATCATGTACTTTTGAGTTAGTGTTAATTACATTACACTCTCAAAACATATAAATAAAAGGCACAAAAGGAAATGACCCAGAGAATTATAAGAATGGCTACACGCGACATTGAGCATCAATGTACTTCTCAACTTTTGTGTTTTAACATTTAGGGTAGATATTTAAATGAAGAACATTCATTAATTATTAGGTGATGGTTATGTGGAGTTAAGGTACAAGCCTCATTAGTTACTGATGACTTATTTTGTATTGTGTTTGTTGTACAAGGTTGCAAAACAAAACAAAACATCTAAATTGTCAGTTTAGTTGGCCTATTATTGATTATGAAGAAAAAAATCACTAGACTATGAGGTTTAATGTTTTCAAATGTCACATTACACCACCTGTTTATAATTACATAACAAGAATAAAAAAATATGAAATATATGTCACATGTTACAAAAAAGGCCCTATATGATGTTAAAATCAAGTCAATAAAACCCACTGAAGCAATGAGAGAGACAATCGAAATGTGAAAACTCACTATTATATTTTTTGTCTACATAGAATCCGTTTTTCCATTTGATTGACTTAAGAGATGAATAAAAGGGATAACAATGGTATAATTTGACGCACAATTTCACATTTTCAATGACATACTCGATGCTTGTTTGTAACAGATCTGCATGCACTGTGTTTTTTGTGGGACTAAAAACATTGGGCGTTTTAATTTCATTCTTATATGACTCAATGTGTATAAACACAGCATTTCTTTTGCAGGTCTATTCCAAAGCTAAGTACATATAATACATGTTAGACCATTTTCAAAAATCCAATAAAAAAACCTTGCACAAGCCATCTCATCTCTCCCTCCATTCCCGGAAATCACGCTATTTGATTATAACTGAATTTCATATTTTAGATATGATATAAAGAACCAATCATTTGTGTGCAGAGTGTTGCATACATGTACAGCTTGTGGACAATTAAAAGACACTACAGGCCCCAGCCGCATTGTATGAAGAAACAAGAGCTATCAATGTCGCGGATAGATTGCTACGTGCTATGCAGATTTCGTATGCAAATACTGTAGAAAGAACAGCTCAGCAGTTAATAGTCTTGCAATTTTTTTAATTATAGCGCGCGCCTACCTCAGAAAGACCATTAAATTTTCCTATAAACTCACGAGATGAGCACCTGGTTAGTATTATTCTTCAATTCGTTCATAAAAGTCCCATAGACAATTATTTCATTGTCGTAACTGCTCAAATTTGTCCGTCGCTCGTCATCTCCATGTTTAATATCTCAACACACAGCTGTTAATTAATATTCTTGTCTTTCTGGATATAATCTTTGTGAATCGTCAAAAGGGGTGGTATATGAGGACAATGATTCATAGCAATATGAAACACTTTTTTGTAAGCAATTTTAATTTTAACTTTGGTCATAATTCCTCTACTACATTCTCAATTGACTAATTAACAATAAACACTGGACACAATGTGTAATTTTGTGAGATGCATAGGCCTATTCAGAGAAATATATTTAATCCCCATCCCATCACTACCAATTTTGAATAAGGTGGATGTTTTTGAAAAAATACTTGTTTATTCAACAAAATATGTATTTGTGCGCATAAACGAGGCTAGATTATGGACCTTTTAAACTAACGTGATTTGAAGGGGAAACCCCATAATATGTACTTTAAATATTATTTAATGATAAATACTTATAATCATCAACATAATGTATTCTACATATGTTATTGTATAAAATGTATTTCCTTGTGATCATGATCTATTTAGACACACAAAAATGACCCTGAATGCCACACCAACACACAGCCTCCTTCAAGAAAGTGCAACTACTGGTAAACATATAATAGTAAATATACACATTGCCATGCACTGATTCTACACTGTTACAGCAAATGTAAATGTTGGCTTGTAAGTTGCGGCATTTCAACCTCCTTTAATGCACTCTTGTAATATTAATAATGACGTGGATACTTCAAATTACAAGCCACAAGCTGTTCCTCATTCAGAGACAATTTGTACACACTTGCATCAAGAAATCTATATTAATTTTCAAGGAATTTGCATCAACAGCATCATGATATATTTTGGCATAAGAAAGGAAGATAGTACTTTTTAGTAGAACCCAAGTCCTGATTAAGCCACACTGTCAAGCCTTTTAACCAAGCATCTAACCCCTTCTGTCATGTCTTATGACACAATCATATGTTTTCTATGTATTTCGTATAGGATCGACAGATGCAGGTGAAAAACAAAACTGATCTGTGATAGGAAAATCACGGTTGAGTCATCATAAGCAGATAAGATTTATATAAAACAATATTTTAAAAGAGCTTTGGAAAATGCCAAGAATAGCGAAAGAAACGATGACCAGTGTGTGACAGTTGGTGTGTGTTTTTTATTTCAGAAGTGGGCATTATTTATCTCAACACATGTCTGTGTGCATTAAACAAAATTATGGTACTTATCATTTCTATAATCATATTTAAACTATTATTTACGTTGTTGCTACAAATACCAGAATGATTTAAATGAGATTGACAAATTATTATTACATTTCCTGTGACAAACATTTACTTGTAATGTGTTAATAGTCAGCCAGCAGAGTAGATTTTCAATATCGGATTGACAATTACTCGTTAGTAAAGTGAAGTGCCTTTTGGTTTTGAAATGATCTTAATAAAGGGAAGGGGAGGGGCAATGGTATTAACATTCAGATGTGGTATGGGTTGACCTGAGGACACCCCTTTGCCATCCCAACTTAGTCTGCATCAATTATAAATACCCATTTCTCCTAAAATCCAGAAATTGCTGATATTTACACTTTAAAGCATTACTTTGATCAATTTAAATCTTGAATTTCATTTTTTTTAAACATAATTTTTCAATATCCCTACTTTGAGAATCAGGAAAGCTTTAGTTTAGTCTGCCATTCCTTCCTGCAAACAAATTGACAGTCTGGAGATTGAAGAAAACTTTACTCGCTGCAAATAAAATTGGAATGGGTGTGATACTATTAACTGCTGCGTTTGTTCAAGCTTCTATACAGAGCTTATCAGATGAGCCATTCTAAAGAACAATTGGGTTATTACTATGAAAGTCTCTTGAATTGAAATGTGATTGATAAAAAATTATCTTTATTTATTGTGATCAAAATATATGCCCCGTTGCACTCATGTCATGCCTAACATTCATCTAAGGGTCAAATATGACAATCTTTTGAAGGCAAAATGCACGGCAGAATGGTCATAAAAATGCACGGCAGAATGGTCTTAAAAATCTGACTAAATTGTTGACTCAAAATGGAAAATATAGTTTTGAAAATTGCACATAATTGCATTCAAAATACTGACTCGTACTTTGTTTCCCTAAGTAAATTCTGGGCAATAAGTCTATTGTCCCAAGTATCTATATCACTCTAGGTAAATAGATAAATACATAGACTGAACGACCTTGATCTAAGCATAGGCCATGATCTAAGATTGAGGCCTTGGCCAAGTACAACCCAACCAACAGCTTATACTCATGCTACTAACTATACAAGCTTTGCTGTTTGACCTTGTTATAAATGCGCCAAAATAAAAGGTGCTTGCTAATTTTAAACGAATAGAATCAAGTGCTTCTTTGAAAACAGATTAATACGATGACACAGCTTGAACGCTAAGTTTACAGGCATTGTCTTTTCTGTGGCCCTGTACTTTATTGTTTCACATATTTCTTCATGTTGTTGTGTACTTTGGGTGGTAAAGGTCTTGTTTAAGGAGATTTGAATGAGTCAATGTACATCATTATTCAAATATGTTTCATCTTTAATTTCAGTCAACATTCTGTACTCAATATCTTTCCTTTGTGTCACCATTGTTAATAATAGCCAGTGGAGCATTATTTAATGCAGTGCAGTTGGTAAACTTCAAAACAACAAAAGAAATGACATTCTTTAGATCTATGACATGTAGGTGCAAATAGAATATACTGTCCTTAATTCCTGTAATGTTTTAAAATAATGTCATCAAAACCATCATAAGGTGCTAAACCTGATGGGACAAAGATAGGCAGGCCTGCGTGAGTTATCAAATAATAAATGAGTAAACTTAATGTAATTAATCAATCAAATACTAATTTGTGTGATGCAGTGGATAAGCACTGAATTCGCAATACAAAGGCTGCGGGTTTAAGTCCCACTATGCTTAACATGCTGTGTTTTGGGGTAAGAAACTGTACCTAAATTGTGGGTGGCATCTATTTTTGATCAGGCTTTACTTGTTCTCAATTCTGCAATAATGGGAGAAAGTAGTTACATGTTCAATGCTAGAAAGAATTGCTGAGGAGGTGTAGCGATTCCCTCACACAGCAACATTATAAAAAGGAGTGAGTCTGGCCCTATCACTTTCAAAGAGAGATGGGCATTCCGCTACTGTGGACCTAGAATGATCTGCCATATTGTTATCTTCACTAATTTCACTCATTCATTGCGTTTAATCAATGTTTTTTTAAATATAATTCTGCTATTTTTGATGGTATACATTACAATATACTATATTCTTAAGTCCTAGTGATATACAGGTTACTGAATTATGAAGTGTCAAAGTGAAAGTCAATACAGACAGTTTCCACCAAAATGTATAGACCTCCTTTGAAAAAAGGGGAATTTTATGTTGAAAAAGTATTGTCTGTTCAAAATGTACATGTATTGTTGAAAATTGCCTGTTTTCTATAAAACAAGGTTGCGCTTTTCAAAAAATTGGAAAGAGTTTTAAAGAAATTAGAGGAAACTGTTATAGGGATGACACCCTATATAATTAACGGATCGGATCACCTGATCTAGCGCTTAATAACACGCATGCGCAGTAATTGTACTTCAAGTTATCACAATGGACAATTAACCTGAAAGCACAGTCTCCAAGAGTCCTTATTATTTACTAGATTTATATGATACTAAGTCTGGTAACAGAAACCGTTGAAATAAAGGCCATACCCTGGTCACTACTTTCTTAAAGCTGCAACAAGGATAGAAAGCTTGTCTATTAAGTCCATTGTCCCAAGGTGATAAACCGCCACCCGTTTCCATTCCAAGCAGATGTTAGTGAAGCTAAACTACTTGTATACACTGCAAGTAATGGGGCGGAAGACTACATATTGTCTCCATTAGACTTATGAAAATTATACAATTATAGCATGCCTGAGATGTATTATAAAGCGGACACTTCATCATAATAGTTTTCCGTATGAAAACACAAAATGATTCTGATAGTTTGGGTTAGGGATTGGGTCCCAACCGCCGCAGCCAGCGCAATCCACCACACGCCACATTTTTGCGGTGTGTTAAATTGGTGCATGGTTGGGCTGCTAGCTGGAGCAGTGTGTGATCATGCGAACAATGATACACGGCTTAAAACTGTGTCTTGGACTTTTGCGCCTGCATTTACAAACTACTATTACTAGAGAAGTACAGTTACTGCTGGTGAAAAAAGGACAATAAATAACATCAAACCCTTTCTTGTTCCGATCCAATCACTTCCTTTCAGAACAAGTTCACTTCTTGTTACATTTCCCTAAGTCCATATAAATGCAAGGGTAATTTACATTATACTTCGAGTCCTAGATATTTTGGCCTGTCAAAATACATAATTCAAGATCACAATAAGTACCAATTGTAAAGAGTTAGCACCCAACACAACAAGCAGTACTACCACCTGCGAGTTGACCAACGTCTAGGGGTGGTGGCATCTATTTTTTTGACCACGCTTAACTTAATTTCAATCAATACTGTCAACACAGGGATAACAGCAATCGGTACAAGAGAGTTTCCGACACCCGGTATTATTCAAAAAAAGGTCCATCCCTTCCTACATCATTCCGACCCTGTAGTGACAAGACATTTGCACTTTTTTGACAGATGGAGGTGAAATCTAGATGTGGCTTTAAATAAAGCCTTGTACACTGTACATTGTACAACCCCCCTGAACCAGGCTGGTGTTGTTTCCCTCTTGCTCCACTTTTCCCCCTTTGTTACTCATCTTCAGACAATGAGGAGGAAAGAAGGGGTTGGACCCGGCACACCACCAGCTGCGAGACGGCACAATGGCAAGACGCAAGAGGCCTCTAATAGGAAGTGTTTACTCGGATTCTCACAGGGGAAATCTTCTCCCAAACAGCTACACCCGCTAAACAGTGCATTTGCCCCCACGCTTCTATACAATTGCATTGTGAAACATCCCTACTTCTTCCGTGTCTTTATGCTCGTGAAGAAAGGAGAGAACAAAAATGTGTGTATACAGGCACTAAGACAACCATCTCCTGAGGCCACTTCAACCAGGCATACTTTTGAAATTAAATCTATAAAAGCTCAAGTTTGGTTAGGGGAAAAACCTTTGCACTCGATAGCGTGTGTACAGTTTAGATACACAAATATGAGATTATCCTCAAACTATAGGGGCCATAGATTTTTACATTTTTTTACATTTTCACAAATGGCAATCAACTGGAACTTTCTGAGAATATCATGTTGGTAACGTTGTAAACATTTAAAATAGACTCTTTTTCTTTGAAAATATCATTACTTCCTTGATGAAAAAGGAAATAAAAGCCACAAAACCTGTATCTTTCTGACCATGTTAACTTCCGGTAGATCAAAAGAGAGAGGAAGTGGGTAATATCAATCCTCTTTAATTTCTTTCTTAAAGAAAGAGAAAAAAGAACTGATTTACTAAATAAGACACACAGCCTCAAAACATAAAGGTCAAGATTTTTACAATCCCAAAAGCACCTAATAAGAATATCTGTGTAAAAATTAAGACTTTCATTTACAACTACTTTTCCATTGTCTGTCAGCCACTTTTTGTATTAAAATCATCCTTGAAAAAACAAACATGTTTGTTTAAAATGAGCTAATCCCCACCTTTAAGATATTCATCACCATGAAAAATCGCTTGACTACATAAACCTAGGTCAAGATTACGTTACCTCTGTTTTTGTACACCTTTGTGAAGCCTGATTAGGCTAATTCATTGCCGGGATTTGATTGTATTATTAGTTGTGTATTTTCAACAAAACTCTTGAGCATACTGCACAAGGGCAAGTAAACTTTACAATGCTAACAAGGTATATATCGTACATTAAACTAAGAAGATCAAATTAAGATTTAGACCATGGCCTCCAGGTAGTCTTAATGTCATCAGCGGGACTAAGTTGGTCAAAGTTGGTTTGGAATAAATTGCTCATTTATCACTGGCGAATTACCGTCCAATCAAGAGCAATGTGGAATTCCTCTGAGCTTAAAAAAGGGAAACTTGAAAAATTGGTGGAGTTATTAAATATACTGAGAGCTTTATATATGTTTAAGAGCTATTTCCAAACAGAGTGTTATTTGTAGCTATTATAGTAAGTGAAAGCCAGGGGATGGGGGGGGGGGGGGGGGGGGTGCCCAGCTAACACATAACATTTTAACTTTTTAGAACTTATTTTAACATGTTTAAAACGTTAAAAACATGTTTTATGTGCTAGCTGGGTTATTCAAAAGTGGGTCTATTCAGCCCTGTATCAAAATAAACCTGTAAAAGGGGTAGTTTTCATAGAAGGTAATGTAAGTGCGTACATTACTAAGGTTGTCAAAATCATATCAGCAGAATTTTGTAAAACAAATAGTGTTTTGGTGTGCATATAATGGAGAAAAACTTTGCCTAGGAAAAACAATGAAATATTGTTGAAATTGATTGATTCACATGCTAGGGTATAATATTGATCACAAGAAGAATACTAGCTTAAGGTCCATTTTGGGGGTTCATACATGAGCATAATAAATACCCACCATTAATTATAAGTGGCCTCCCCGAGAAACAAGCACATAGATAAACTATACCGGGTATAGAATACAAAGAGCGCGCATGCCGGCCAGGTTATAATGTAACAGAGTGGATATAACAACAAACATAAGCACGATTTACAATGCATCAAGGCCTTGATGGTGCCAATACTTTTCATATTGCCACTGGCACCTTTAGTAAATCCGGCAACTTGAGACCGGGTATGTTGCTTTCAGTCCACTGTGTCTCTTTTTTGATTGGCATATCATTTAAAAATAAATAAAAAAAGCAAAAAGGGACTGTACATGCATACAACCAACACAATCTTACAAATTAGGGGAAATATTTTTGTAGTTTGTTATTCAGTTGATGATTTGTTTCTTGACGGCCCATTGTGGATGGTACTTCCTGGACCCCTTTTTGCGTAGGCTTAACAATTATATAGCATAGAAGTTTACACATTAAACTAATCCAAAGGTTGTGGTTTGAGAAAATCCCCAAATATATTACTTCACACATTAATAATAAATTTACAGTTTTAATATTGTCTATCCATGAAAAATAAAATATGAACAAAAGGCATGGCATTTGTAAATAAATACATAAAATCTACACATTTTAAAAGTTAGGATAATTTTGATTGCTGACTGACTAATTTTCTTGACATTATCACCCTAATCATGAACAAAAATCGAAGTAAAAATCAAGAATTGCCTGGGGAAACCAAATCAATTGTAATCTCATCATGCCATCATCTGGGTATTTTGTTACTCGCGCTGGGGCGTTATACTATTAGGTGTTTGTGGTTTGTACGCTCCAGTTGTGAAACTGCCCATGAAATTGGATTTTTACCATGACAAAAACAAAATCCTGCGTGTACCTGATGGTTTTTGTTGCCATGAGTAAGCTCCTACATGTAGAATAACTACTCTATAACTGCTCGCAGTGCAGCGGCGTGGCTGTTTAAGCAACAGAAAATTGGGCCAGTTTTTAGTGATTTCTGTTTATGTACTGATCCTTGAAATGATATTTTTAATGTAATTGTCAGGTACAAAGATAACAGCGTGAATGATGCGATATTCAATCACATCCATGGTTAACAAAACTTGATTTGAAGTAGACCGTGTTAATTTTCATTAAAATAAGTGCACTTTTCTCGTCTTTGAACTTCCACCTTGCCACACGTCCATTGTGCGCTTTGTAATAACAATTCACATTCTAATTTTCTAATTATTGAAATAGATTTTTTTTTAAAGGATTATCCCAATAAATGTTCATTATGTTTTGACACAACTGAACAGTGCTTGTTATAATGTACTTGTGTCGCGTAACAACAATACATTTTGATTAAGACCCATAGTCCTTATGGGGCTACTGCAGCTGGGGATCTCCCTTACAGGAATCTATCTTATAAATATGAAATTTGTCAAAACAAATTAGTTGGTCTTTAGAGGGAAAGGCTTAAATAACATTACTGGGTAAAACAGAAACAGAAGGAGCATATAAATGGATACATATAAATCGACAGAACAAAGAGCTACTAAGCAACATAAAACCCTCACGGGAGCCAATTTCATTTAGACATTTGATGGTGATGGTTGTTACCCCGCTCAGAAGAATCACAGCTTTCTATATTTTTCAACAGAAATTTGATAATTTTGCTGATACTTTAATCTGCCTTTTTATCATATAGATTGCCCTGCTTGTAATATTCAATTTTTGTGTGGAGCACCGATGCAGAATGATTAATGAAATACAAGGACGAGCACCCCCTCACCCCAAAAAATAAACAAAAATAAACTAGCCTTTGGCTCTCTATTAGCCTAGCATCAATTGATACATTAAATAATTGCATGATTGACACAGTGATTCATTTTAATGGAATCAAAGCTTGAAACTCAGAAACTGTAAAAAAACACTTTACCATATAACATGAATATGTTTGTTTTTAGGTCCTAGTGCAGTCAGCTTTTGACAATCAAGTGTAGTGATTGTCTCATGATTTTATTTGTTTGGCTAATTTGATAACATTAAATATGGGTACTTGTACTACTTCTGGGACACTGTGTAATTCTTGGTGATTAATGAATTAAATGTTCATTAATAAATAATTAATTGCTCTGTGTAATGCCACTAATGATACATTGGTTGCATATATTTGTTGTAGAAATTGTGGGGCATGCACATGAGTCATTTGTGATTTTCATTAACAATTTTATTCTAACAACATTTCAACTAACATCAATGGCTGGAACTTACCGCAATTCATCATGTACATCTTTTTGTTCCTTAGATAGGCCATTGGTCTCCGCAGCAGAACCGGATATCATGGACATGCCAGTAAATGGGTGTAAACTGGGATTTGGGATTGCAACAGAGGTGGGCAGATATTGCGGCATGAAGTGGTGTCGTAGCATGTCACTAGCGCTGACAGCTTCCGCCGAAGCGATTTGCGAGTGGGTAGGGGTGGCAGGGCTACTCGTGCAACTGCGTTCTAGCGTTGGTGAAGCCTTGGGTATGCGACTTCGACTCGGCACAACTAGCGAGATGGCTTCAGTTTGCTCCTCTTCAAACCTATGAGGTGTTGTTTGGCGAGTGCTTCTGTTACTGCTAGGACTTTGTTGTGGATTATTGGGGAACTGGAGTACTGGTACTGTGTCGGCTATTTCAGGTGTTGTTGTGCTAGAGTACTGATTTTCTGTAGTAGTGGTAGCAGCAGAGGTAGCAGTGTGTTTGCTTGCAAACTCCTCTACGATATTGTCTACTGTACTATAGACAGAGCGCACCAATTCTTTTTTCAATGTGTCTCTCAAGCGTAGCGATCCGCCTTTACCAACAAGAAGAGCAGCATTTTCAGCGATTGCCCGTTTCTTGGCCTGGGCTCTGGCTTGTTTTTCACACTTGCGAATTGCACTCAAAGTATCGATTGGCTCTCTCAGATCATCTAAATCATCTGAGCCATCATCCGATAAACTGCTGTTGTCTTCCTCATAGAGGTCAATGTACTTTTCTTGCAGCACATCCAGTTGCTGCTGAAGATGTCCTAAAAGTTCTTTCAACTTGCGCCTCTCGTTGCGGCGGCCATTTTTCTTTCCAGCTGGGACATTTGACAATCTCTGCGGCTGCGGTTGATTTTGCTTGCGTTTTTGACGCTTAGCTTCCGGAGCATCTACGGCCATTTGATCTGGATGTGAATGGGGTGTCGGCGATTTGCGCATGGAGGTTATAATGTTTTCAACTCGAGCACGTTTTGCTTTGAGATCGTCCTCTATAATAGTACTGCTATTTTGACTTTCACTATCATTACCGTTCTCTTTTGTCATGGTATTGTAACCTTTGACCCTTGTCATGTCACCATCATCAGTACCACTCTCCATAGGCTCTGTACTATCAGATGACTTATCATCATCCTCATCATCATCAGCCATCTTTTCTTTCGTGTCTCCATTAGTAATTGCCTTATCATCATCTAAAGTTTTCTTTGTTATAGGCTCGTCTCTCAACTCAAGTCCATTTTTCTTGAAATCTGGCACTACCAACGGTCCGCTGTGTCCGTGCAACATTTTGCGTAAGAGATCAGCAGCGTGCCCAGCTGCCCCACTGTCCATCATATCATCAGTGCCGTTCAACATGCCGTTTGTATCACCTTTGCCAGATAGGCCAGCGAGTATACCACGAGGCATGCCAAGATCAACTCGGCGCCGTTTGGAGTCCACTGTAGCGTCTACAGCACTCGTAGACATAAGTAGCGGTCTATGAATGGATTGTTGCATTGATCAAAGAGCGCTTTCAGTTGTGTTAATGGATTATGAAATGCACACAAAGATTGAAGAACAATTCAGCTCATCAACATATCTTGATGCTTTTCAACTCTTTTGGTTCCTTGTAGTTGGTAGAAAGCCCTCAAAATCTGAAATAGAAAATAAAAGTAGCATCGATATATAAGGCACTTGAGATAACAAGGATCTGTTTCAATAAGATCAAAGTGTGGTTTATGGTCATTTTTGTTAATGTTTTGTATGATAATGCATCAAATGATCAAATTGATGAAACTGGAATAAATGATTTCACTACAAATGTCTCTAAAGTCTAAAGACCCTCCTTTTTTAAAAGAAATACAAAATAATTATGTATATATGTAATGTAATGTAATGTAATATTAGCATAACAAGGGTTTTATAACAATTTGTCATCATAAGACAGTTGACTGACTATTATGAAACTGGAAGTGCTGTTAGTCTTATGACTCCACCTAAGCATTAATTGTACAGCGCTGAAACCCTTATATCAAAGCGCCATTGTTTTATATTGGTTTCGCTCAATTATCCCATGTTCATTTAAGTGATATGAAATCAAAATCTCTCTCTGCATGCACATGGGCATAACCAATGAACTTGTGTGGAGTTTAAGAACAAAGACACCTGATCTACATGAATCTGATATACAAAAGACAGAACAGAAGTAAATAATGCAGAATTGCTCACAAAACCTTTAATCCAAAGCCACCTGGTTGGGTTGCATAACATTCATAATAACGACAATTTATCCATTAATTCAATAATGGTATATCTCATGAAACTGGGATTTTCAAATCCTATGATGCATGAAACATATCCATGAAATAAATTTCACACATTTTTTCACTGTTGAAGGGCTTTCAATGAAAAAATCCCACTTTATTCAAATAATAGGACATCAGGTTCTAAAAATAATCGTTCAAATATCTCATCATGAATATTTATATAATATTGAATGGCTTTGAGGATGATACAAGAATATATTTTTATTGCGAGTGCAGTATATTATTCTTGTATCACCCGAGAATAAGACATTCAATATTATTATTATTATTTATATAACAGAATGTTTTGATAAACACTAAATAAGTTAGCCCGAACTGACCTTCTCTGGGTATTTGTTCTCACGCGCATATCTTCTACGCCGCACAAAACATATTGGACGGCAATATTTTTTGAATATTGAACGCACATCCAGGAACTTGGTGCATACTATTAAATACGCACTTTTATTGTACCGTTTGGAAGGCCAATATAAATAATAATGTTGTATATTGTATTATATAATCAGGGCTGTACTTTCGGCGCGAATCCGCGAATCGATTCGCGTGAAGATTCGCGTAAAATCACTTCCGCGTGAATCCAGGTGGATTCTCGCCAAAAAAAAAAAAATTAAAAAAAATCTTTTTTAATTTTTTTTTTTAATTTTTTTTTTTTCTTTTTTTTTTTTCCAAGTTCAAAACAGGACCTTAGATGACTGGTATTTGACTCTAAACTGTTCAAGTTGAAATTAAAATGATGATTGTTCTTAACAATAGTACAATAAATGTTTAAAATGCAGAATTTAAATTCAGTAAAAAGGATTCTCGCAAATATATTCTGCGAGAATCCATTTGCGAGAATCCATGGATTCTCGCAAAATTCCTCTGCGAGAATCCATTTGGATTCTCGCAGGATGTCGCGAAAGTACACCCCTGATAATAATAAAATATGCAGAAAGTTATTTCATCTGAGCACCTGCAAAAATCGCTGAAAAGCCTGCCAGAAGTATGCAGACGACGACCTGGGAGTTTTTAGTGTGGCAAAATGGTGCGCATGAGGCTAAAACTCTACTATTTAAAAGTACATGTTTTGACTGACATCATCAATTTATTTTACACAGGAGTTGATTTTCGAACTCCAACAGTTGTGGGTTGAAGGAATTTATTAGTTGATATGTGAAATTTGGAATTTTTAGATAGAAATACATGATTACATGTTTGTACAATACAAATGGGAGATTACAGGCATTGTATCTAAAATCATCTGCTATGATGTGAGACGCAGTACAGGGTGGGCCGAAAGTTACTGACCCCCTTTAAAAATATCATATCCCCTGTGCAAAAACTGTCTAGTACAAATAAATCTTGATGGAAAACACACTTTAAAAAATTATTTGATTACAAAAGTAAACTGCATTTGAACTTGCTTATAATTTATATAAAGACATATTAAAAAATCTAGGCCTTCATCAGTGTATATACCTACACAATAATATTCACTTACATGCGGGTTTTGAGATATGGAATGTAACTTGGAAGAATACCAGTATGTTTTAATTGTATGAGCATACCAATAGGTTATAGTAGTGTGTGTGAGAATCAGTCTATGGAAGACTATGCAACCATGCAGGTAAAGTTATTTACTCATGCATAACATGTTGAATTGTAATATGTACTCTAAACGATAACATTAAACTATATATGACATAAATGCTACCAAATCGATGTTAAGCACTTTTTAATGTATTCTTAAAGATTTTAAGTTGAAGAAAAAATAAAGACATCACATTGATGGATTTTGTAATCAACTATATTCTAGGTTAGTGGAAGGTCAGAGAGGATAATCCTATCTGATATATTGATACTTTAGTGACAATGAAATTGTCATAGAATCATAAAAGCTCTCATTTTAAGAAACCAACCTATGTAAAAGGTCAAGTACTTGTTTTTAATTTTTCTGGATTTATTTGTATATTTCAATGAAACAAAACAGCACTCTGTTAGCCACCATATTGATGTGTTTCAAGGTTTTTGATTGTTTTGCTTGCTTGGTTTTTCTCCCATTTTTATATGATTTCTGTATTTGTTTATTTGTGGGGGGGGGGGGGGGGGGGGGGGGGGGGTGGGGGGGGGGGGGGGGGGGGGGGTACACTGTATACAAAAGTCAATCAGTTATGTTAGATTTTCTTTATAAAAGGAGGAGTGAGATCAATGTACTACTATTAAAAGATCAGGAATAAAGCTTGGCCAGGAGGGAAAAAGAATATTTATAAATACATTGATATTTTGTTCGGCCTTGCGTAGTTCGCACCGGAAATATGCACCATCAAAAAAGGACATATACTTATAATTATCTTTATATAAATTATAATCATTTTTTTTCTATTACAAATATAGACTCCTATTTGCTTTTTTAAAAGACCTAGTTGTAGCTGCCAATTCTCATTATAGAAAGTGGCATATTTAGTTAATCGCTTGAGACATAGTGATGAGTAAGAAATACGGTTTTCACACTATTCCAAATCTCTAGGGCCTATTACTGTGGTCAGATCTACAGCTGAACACGAGAAAAATCATAGTAGGTCCACTCAATTGCAGCTAACAGACCGCACGAAAAAATAAATACATCTTTAAAACACTGTTCAAATATCCAAAGACCAACCCACAAAATAGCGCAACTTGAATTCATAAATTGACCTTATACTAAACTGTGTTTGTTTTGTGGTGATAATCTCCCATTCTTAACAATCCAATAGTAATATTTCATTCCAAGTACCAGCAAGATGATTTTTTTGTGTATGTTGCAATTCCGCTAAGCAAGATGGAGCCATATGTCTGATACAAACGGCTTTCTTGAGAAAATTAATTTGGAATGCAATTAGCCTTTTTAAGTAGAATAGAATCCAACACATTATTTTCATCAGAGAGGTACTGGTAGGTAATTTCAAACTGTGGTAATTAGTATTACATGGAGAATATATGAGGGATAAGCCTGTGTGTATATCAAAGGGAAGGCTTCATGAATTGAATTTTGAGACTTAAACTTACAATGATTGATAACACATAACACAATAGGAGAAACAAAACCCATTAACACTACAGAATTTATATAATATATTTCAGGTTATTCTCTACCCGTATGTTTTGGATTCATTTCTTTTCAAATTTGTATGTTTATTACCCATTAAGTAGTATTTGTAAAAACAATAGGAGGTATACATAAATAATGTGCCCTGAATTTAACAAGAGGACTAATGGAAGCAATTAAAAACAACAAAGTTGTATAAACTAACATACAATCAAATGAAATAATTAGCGTAAAAAACGGTGACCATCTCAACATTCTGACCAACATATACCAATGATTCCATTAAAGAGAAAATGTTTCAAATAAGTTAATGTCAACAGTAACACAGAAAACTTAACAGAACTGATAAATAATCAAAGGAATAATTGGCTTAACATTTAAGCAAGTAGCATTTCAAAATGTTTACTCTACATAGTTCTAAGGAAATGATGAGCAATATATCAACAAGTGTAAAACACTCACCCAAACTGAAAAACGTCCAAGTACAAATTTGCTGGAATATATTTTTTATCTGCTTGATTAATTCACCAAGACAACCCAAGAAATACACTGTCGTAGGTTATTCCACAATAGTTATCCATTTGAATAAAAACAATAGAGAACTGACTGCATACCGGTTACATCAAATGATTTTAGCCAAGTTCAAGTCACTATCTATAATAAGGCATGCATGTATCTTGATTGAAGCACACAGGCACATGTTAATGCTGTGAATCATACCACTGCACTGAGCAGACTAAACCGGTCCGTGAAGAAAGCTGAGCTGACTCAGTGATGTATATGTAGCGTGGCACAACCCAAGCCTTGGCTGCTCTACCTAGGCCAGCAGCTAGCGCAGTAATACTCACCGAAGGACACGGTGTAATAACAGCAGTCACTGGTGTGTTTCCTGTAAGTCCTCTCAAAAACATTTGAGACAGGTTTCTCAAACAATCAATGTACAAACACACAGTGGACTACTAAACAAGTCCCTGTGTGTGTTGTTTAGGATGGAACAAAGGCCAAGTTTAGATTCCACAATCTTTTTTTCTTATTGGTGAGGTAGGCGGTGACCCGTTCCTTGTGACTGATCACAGTATCAGAACTCTGTATCTAAGAATCAACATGGCCTTTTCCTACGTACAACAATAACACATAGCGACAGAATACGTCTTGTGTGACACCTTTTTTTCTATAGGCGCCTCTAAAAGGAAGCATGTCACCGCAAACTTCCTTCACAAACAAGTCATAAGTGAAACCATTGGTATAATAATACTACAAAAAGAAACCATTGATGACTTACATCATGACGTTGGTATTTTTTGGTTCAAAAATGGCGATTTCGACTATGGTATTAGTAGGCGTCATTGAGTATGTCTTGGTTTTTTCCCTGACTGACTTTATACTTATATCTATCTTACCTTTGTAAATAGAACTTGAACTTTGAGCCGATGATTTTCAATTGCGCAGGTGGTTCGGTATCCAAGGTCTATAATCTTGACAATTTAAGTCAAGGCCTTAATAATATTACTATCTCTGTACTAGTCAGGACAGAAATAATTCTTAGCTTGAAATATCTGGGTGTGGAAGTTAAGACAACCAAGATTGACATAACTTGGCCAACTGTATTCAGTCGGTAACTATGTCCACCATCACCATGCGGCTGTCTATCGCTCAACTACACGCAACGTGTGTCGGGGTTGAAAGGCATGTGAAATGTCTTGGAACCGATTGTAACACCGCCCAGCACTTGTCAATATGGCGTACTATTTAGACTCGTCACTTAGGTGACCAGACTTAAAGAAGCATTCAGATTATTGGACTAATAGGGAAGGGTGATGTCACAATGGCAAAATCAGTGACCTTGAAAGTACAACTAGCACGGTCCTATAGATTCCCCATGCATTGCCTCAATACAAAAGCCTTTACCAAAGGGGTGTCTTAACCAACTAGCGTATCTAGGTCACCAAATGGGTAGCAGCGGAACAATTATTTGTCTGATTTTTTTCTTCAATATTTCAACTTCAGTCATAAAAAATATAAGAATAGTAAATGATGTTGTTGAGGCCGCGAGAGGGAATATTTACTGAAGTGACACAAAAGCTCTGAATGCTGGTCCAACCCACATCACCTAACAACGATGGTGAAATAAAGAAAGCCTTATTCACCGAGTAAACAAATCCATCTTGTCTGGGGCCACACTTGGCAACTATTGTATACACGGACTGCCGGTACAAAATATAATATTTTTCTTATAGCTCAATATGAAATATTATCAGGCTGGAAGTAAAAGCAAGTAAAGCTCCCTATGTGTTGCAGGTGCATTATGCATACAACTATAAGCAGCAAAGTGTACATTCTCAGATCCTCACATCTGCATGTTTATGCTCTGTAAAAAAAATCAAAGAGTTTTTTATTCTACTGGATGGATGTTGCAGGCTTGTAGAATTATGATGACGACACCATTATTAATAATAACGACACCAACGGGTGCCGTATCTATGGATTTTTTTTTTAATACACGAATCTCGGATACTTTCATTTGTCTCAGGGTTTCGCGCATGATTGCCTCAATTCCCATTGTGAAATATACGGACTTTATATTGCTCTGAGGGGGCCGGACTGGAGAGAGAAAAGAGAGATAATTCAATGGTAAAACGTGTGATGCCAGTAAGAACAAAGGCTGTAAACCTTGGAGTGTGTGATATTGATGGCAATACAACACAATCTATTTTATGTACACGGGCAATTAGATCAAAATAAATTACTTCGCACGTCTCATCATATCGCCACTCTTATAGCATTTAATACTGTGTTGATCATCTTTTACAACAATGAATTTCAATCAATCTACCAACGACTAAGCATTACCTCCTGGGGTTTTTACTTGTTGGCGATCGATATATATAAAGAAGAATTTGAATTTGAATAAGAAAATGGTTTTGCGCAGTATGTATATCAGCAACATAGGTCATGTTTGTTGACTACACAACATTATCGAATCAAGGTGTTAAGTAAGAGTATTTATCGATTTCGGTAAAACCACAATAAATTAGTAGCAGTAAAGAATACTTCCTCTACACTGAATTGGGGCTGTTGAGACTAGTAATAATACCAGGCCTCAAATTAATCGAAGGCATCGAAGGCAATTGCCTTCGATGCCCCACCTAGTTGCCTAGATGCCCTCCATTTCTGGCTATTTTCACCCCATTCAAATTGCCTTAAATTGCTTGCCCTTTTCATTTCTTTTCATTTCTTAATTTGAGGCCTGAATAATACCTACATGTTTTGGTATGCTATATAGGGGAGAGCGGGGCGAGTCCGCCCTCTAATTTTCAGGCTTGCCTATTGGACTCATTTTACAAGTTAGAAAATTATCCTACTTCCAAATGAAAGCTACGTTTCTTAGCTACATACCCCCATATTTTCAGCACTCTATAACTTTTAGAAAGTGCAGGAGTAAGGAAAATAACCAACAGGGCGGACTTACCCCATACTACTCACGCCGGGGCGAGTTCGCCCTCATGATGTGCAAGCTCGTCCGGCTTCATAGGCAAGTTAAATATTGCAGAAACTATCAGTTATTCCATGTAAAGATTGATCAAAAGTCAACTAGACACAACTATGACAAATTAGGCCATGTGGCCCCAACATATGAAATGGACACATCATGTGTCCATTTATTATGTTGGGGCGAGTCCGCCCCCTTCTTAGCGTGTAATAGGACATGGGCGGACTCGCCCCGGCGGTATGGGGGCGAACTCACCCCAGAGCTAATTTGTTTTTCAATCTCATGGTATACCTACTAAACACGGAATGGGAAGTTTTTAACTGCATAATATGTTAGGCAAAGCCCTTATACCTTTTGAATGACTATAAAAGTTAGTACCATCGCTGTGATGTCTTTAGATTAATGCAACGTTTTTAATGGCAGATAATTTTACTTTAATTATTCAAAAACAATTATTCAATATAAATCCTTAGGGGAGCTGTATCCGGGTCTGAAGTTTTAATAGTTACTTTGCTAGGACCGGTGCAACCGAATTACACCAGTCTGATATTTTTTCAACAGTCACGTGATGAGAAACACGTGGTGGGCGGACTCGCCCCGAGGGCGGACTCGCCCCGCTCTCCCCTACCGGGGGGGGGGGGGATTTTTTGGTAGGGATGTGCCGCCAGCAAAATGAAATAGTTGACCCAAACATTTACCAATTTGCAGGTGTAAATGGCCCATATATTTACCAGAGACCCATCATTTTCCTACAGATTTGACAGATTTTGCTAAAATTCAAGGATTTACCAAAAATGGCTATGAGAAGGGGTCATTCATTTACCAGACAGGTGAAGAATTGGACCCTATGTGGCGGCACATCCCCGTAACCTCATATCCACTAAGTAACCTCATACCCCCCCCCCCCCCCCCCCCCCACCGGACTACATGTAGTCTCAGAATTGGTAAGTACCCCCCCCCCAGATTTGACAGATTTTGCTAAAATTCAAGGATTTACCAAAAATGGCTATGAGAAGGGGTCATTCATTTACCAGACAGGTGAAGAATTGGACCCTATGTGGCGGCACATCCCCGTAACCTCATATCCACTAAGTAACCTCATACCCCCCCCCCCCCCCCCCCCAGGACTACATGTAGTCTCAGAATTGGGGCAGGGATAGTGGTGGGGTTGGACTGGATACGACATGCAATAAGACAACGATGTAATGCTCAAGTAGGTCCCTTTTTGGGAGGAAATCCTTTAACATGGGACCTGGTGTAAAAGTCCTTAAAGTTTAGTCCCACTCTCTTATCTCATACAGTCCAGTCATAAACTTTAGTAGGGGGATATCTCTTTACAAGAGTTCTAATTTGCCAAGTGCAAGTTAAAAGTTTATTAATGAACTTAATACTTTTTTAAAACCATCTCAATTTCATAATTGCATATGGCCTATACTGTGAAAGTGAATATTTTCATACGCCCAACATTTTCATGCTCAATCAACCTGAGCAATTTTGCATGTTGTTAATTCCAGATTCTCAGTTTGATTCCATTACATAAGTACACTTGTATACAATATCTTTCACTCAAAAGACCCTCCTTATTGGCGTGCATTTATCGTTGCATAACAGTCATGATGCGACCTAAAACATGAAAATTAATACACTGTGAAAATCTCTATTTTCACATTAATTATAGGATCAGGTGTGTCCTCTTTCATATTAAGATATACTTTGGTTTAATAAAAGTGGAAGCAGTAAGATTTGTTAATTTCATATGGCTTAATCTGGAGCTTTCCTACAGCGCAAAAATGGCAACAGCTGCAAGCATCCCCCAGCACTTGTTCAAATAGGCGATCCATGCTGCCATGATTTCAACATTTTGTTGGCGGCGTCCCTAGAGTGTCTCAACAATTTTGTTTTTATGGAGATTTGATTTGATTTTGATGAGTGTCACAGGGTGTCTATACCAATATAGTGATTCAACAAACAACCCCACCCTTCAGAGATCCTCCACAAAACAATGGAAACGGCACCTGCTGATGGTATCCTCTTTAACAATTATTTTTTTCATTTAAAAATCCTCTTTCTAATCATTTTTAATGATACTATTCAAATTGGTGGACACTGGGTGGGTCATCAAGGGGTCTTATACCTCATATTTGATGCCAATTATAGAAGTAAAAGCTATTCTATCATCAATATCTGAAACAAACTGTTTAAGTATGCCTTTGTTCTTGGCATCTAATGTGTACCAGATTAACCCTAATACTCCCTCTGTGGAATTGGCGATAAAACGATTAGGGGAAAGAAATGGGCAAAGTTTAGCAGGGAAAACAGGCTTTACCGGCAGCGGGATTCGAACCTGGGTCTACTGGCATGGGAGTAAGTATGTCTTCGTCCACTTTACCAGGATGTCACGCACCCAAATTAAACAATTCCCTCCACATTTATCACCTGCTGTAATGGCCTGGGTGTCAGCATAGCTTTCAAGTGAGATTTCATTGGGATTTGGGGTTGTAAGGGTTTATGGGGAATTTTCTATTGATACAAACTTTGATTAATGGCTTTACCCACTAGTAATGTTTCTTCCCATTACAGCCCCAGCATTAATACTAACAGGAACACACTGTTATGTTGAGAACACACTGCAATGCTCCCTTGGCATATCATATACTGGGGAAATGCCCAGTTAGTAAAGTTAGTCAGTTTGCACAATTTAGAGATACTTAGGACTACATCCTTAACAGTTCGCCATACTTGTACAGTTTTTATGTAAATGATTATTATTGGTGGGAGATTTTGAATATCAATACCTTCAAGAAGACGTACTAACCCTAATATCCTAACATTGTGGGTCTTACTTGGTTTGGACTTGGGATTTGAAATAAATATTCAATTAGGCCACTGAAATTTTTGAATTTGTTTGAACATTTTGAAAATTGTTGAAATTCACCAAAACATTTCCGACATTTTTAGAACCCCCAAAAACCGCCCTCCAAACCCTACCTGAGAGGTCCGTTTGCCCACAGAACTTTTTTTTTGTGGCCTTAGAGAAAAATGTTTAGTAAATTAATTACATTAGGCTACCAGCAGAAAATACAACAAAAGTCATATTGTTTTGTTGCTAGACACATTTTGACAATTCAATAACCCAAATTTGACGTTAGTTTCAAACCTGATATCCCTTTGGGTCCTTATGGCTTTTTTTTTTTTTAAATCCGCAGACCTGAAGAGCAAGAGTGAATTTATATTGAGATTGACTGTTTTTGTTTGAATTAGTGCTATTATAGGTATAATTGGATGGTAAATGTTTACTGAAAAACCTATTGTGGCAAAAGTTAGTTCAGCTAACTCTTTTGAGTTCCAATAACACTAGCAGTAATTGAAAAACGAAAAGGGAATCAAGTGGCATAACACTAATAATAGAAAATGTCATAATTTCATTTATAATTAGTTTCTTCCAAGAGTGATGTATCACAAATAACAGAGAAACAGTGATGTATCACAAATAACAGAGAAACAAAGGGGATTATGTCTCATGGTTGAACATGGCATTCATGAAATTTGAACGAAGTACCAATTATTGTTAAATCATTTGTTGGATAATGACCCAATGTTTCTCTCATATATTTTGAAAAAATTGGGGTCTAGACTTTGCCTTCAAAAGCATAGAAGGGGTTATGAACAGCTGTGCATAGGATTTCTTTGAAACAAAAGTTTAATTCTGAAGAAAATAAGCCATTTCAAATATATTTAGAAGTTGGAATTCTGAGAAAAAATATTCATGAATGATTACTCTTTCCTTTCGGAGAACAAGTAATGACATCACTGCTCAAGTGGTAATGGTCGTGTATGCCAGTAGTATAACCATGATCCCACAGGGGGCCATTCAAATATCACGCTGTAAGCATGTGTGACCAATGGCGTATCCAGGACTGTTTTGATGGGGGGGGGGCCAAATGTTGTATCCTTGTGAGTGGATCGAGTGGAGCGACCAGCGTGTGGGTTCCAGGGACCCGCCGTAGGGAATTTAAAAATGTTGAAACATTGGAACTAATGTGCGTGAATCGTGCAAAAATGGTGATTTTTAACACTACAAAGGTACAGTATAATGTTTTAACATCCTCAACATAATATTTAGAATATTCGGTGTGTTTTGAACTTCGAGAGCCATTACAATGTTGAAACCTGCTGAAAAAATGCACGCAAATTAATTTAGTTTTTGAACTAAAATGGTCATGGAAAACTTTCCTGAAGCCGTCTGGTTAAGCTTGAATAATGAAACATTGAAACTAGTACGCGCTTTGCATCCCCGGCTCCGGGGGACCCTGGACATGGCGGGGACTGTACGCAAACATACAAAAACGTTGCCCAGCTATGCGGGGGCGTGAACCATGTAACGTACAAAAGGAGCCCCCACTAGCTGGGCGTGTAGCGGGGATGTACATCACTGAAAAAATAAGCCGGGTAGCGGGTCCCCTGGGGCCGGGGATGCAATTGATAAGTGCATAATAGTTGACTAAAACTACCAGACTTTGATGTGGTTTGTGTGTGTAAATACTTAATATCTTAGATACTACAAAAAGCATAATTATTATCAAATGAAATCTTGAATTCTAATTACAATACACCATGGACATACATATGTTCTGGTAATTATTATAGTATAAACATAAGCATGAAACCTTCTCTAGAGGTCACAAGATTTTCTTATTCTTAACCATTCTCCCTGAAACGAGAGAAATTAAATTCTTAATTATAAAATAGGATGACATAACATGTTTTAACTAAACCAAGCAACCAACAAAATATCAAAACTTTAAAATCTTACCTCATAAATTACATAAAAGAAGACCAATTAACAACAAACAATGGTATTCCAATTCGCGTCAAAGAATATATATATATATGGGCTTAAATAAGATCCCAGCTAAACTGTAACAGTTTGGTATACCAGAAGACACTACAACAGAAACACCAAGACTATAACAATGTAAGAAGATGGTGGATGGTGTGTGACAGCCAGCCACCACTACTATCACAGTCAGTTCTACAATACAAGTGAGTAAGAAGACAGTATAGTCACTATATTATAGTAGTACTCCTGACAGGAAACTGATAAGAAAGTGAAAGGAAGACTTTTTGCCTTCTCCCATGCAGTTTACTATCTTACACGTGGTGGTATCTTAAGCAGTGGGTCACACATTGAGATATATCTTAAGCAATAGTTCTTTCTTAATGCGGGGTGGGGGGGGGGGGATCATCCACTTTTCAGATTGTTACAGATTTCAAATTTTAAATGAGTTTACAAATAAATAAATAAAAGTTATTTTTTTATACAACAAAAATTCAATTCTTATTCAAATCCTGTTCTTACAGACGTACTTTAAAATCTTAACTATCCAAGAAAGGTGTATATTCATTTCAATAAAATCAGTTACAAAGCTCCCTGTTGAAGAATAGGATGATTATAATACACTGTAGTATCCCAACTTAAAATAAACTTGACTACACCCCCTCCCCCGGACTAACCAATGACCAATGCAACCAATGAACAGCCAGTCAGAAATCATGTCGTCATAAAGGAAATAATTCTAGGGGAGTGTAAAGATAATCTATTCTAGGAAGTTCACATTCACAGGTGCGGGGGTGTACACATCACGCTCGGTGTATTTGTGCATGTATGCATGTGCACAGAAAGGAACATCAAGTTGTAGTTCAAGTTGTGGATACAGAATTTATTGGTAAACATTGCTGT
Organism: Ophiura sarsii; assembly: GCA_035610835.1. Classification (NCBI taxonomy): domain Eukaryota; kingdom Metazoa; phylum Echinodermata; class Ophiuroidea; order Amphilepidida; family Ophiuridae; genus Ophiura; species Ophiura sarsii. Next base: position 127,597,471 of record CM069441.1, on the reverse strand, counting down.
TTTGTTTGTTTACACAGGAAAATGGTGGGATGTTGATAACAAAGTCCTTGTTGACAAAAAATTGGTAACAACGCTGAAATACCAAGTAATGGGCATACTATAACTACCAAAATGTCATGGAGAGTCAATTTACGCTAAAACGGGAAACAATTTGGTACGATGGGCAAACATTTCATGTGATTTTTATCTTGTCTGTTCATGATATCAACCGCATCAGTTTAAAGGTGATGTGTTTTGATCATTATCATTATCTTGTTGTCTATTGGAGTTCATTCTTTTTCAAAGAAAGATATTAAAAATCTATCCAACCAGATCAATTAATGTATTGTTCAAATAAATCATGATTCATATTTTTGAAGTTTAACCCAAGTTGTAACACGTCATTTCTTTAACCACAAGATTTATACTACGTTATTCTTTCTTACTAAAATTCAATGGAATAGTTTGCATTTGTATTACCAGTAACGGAAGCATTATGTCTTTGTCCATTTAAGGTAATCTTGACATTAAGAAAAATTGGTGAAAGAAAATCTAACAAAAGGCAAATAGTTTCAATCCAGCATTGCAATAAATTCCAACTTCTATAAATAAGTGCATACATCACGATAAGGTTTATGCTGTACTGCGTTAAGAACTTGAATGTAAAGGGGCATTTATAACAAGTCATAAATAGGGTGTAAAACCCAGGGCACAGACAATGGAAAAGGGTATAGGTATGTGCCGCGCTGCAGACCCCCTTTTTCACCCTCTGCTGCTAGCTCTTATGACCCCCCCTTTTGAGCCTGCATCAGTTCTTAAAGACCCCAATTTTATTGAAAATTCAAAAATCGCGAAATTTTGCGTTCCAAAGCCCCAATTTTTCGAAAATGTTGCGTTCTAAAACAACAAAAAATCTAAAATTTGCATTCTTGCTAATCTATAGGCCAGTGCTCAAGACCTACTTTTTTGAAAAAATCAGTTCCTAAGACCCTAGTTTTCGTCATAAAATCCACTCAGTTCAGTTCTGTAGCCCCCCTTTTTGAGACCCTGAGCGGCACACCCCAACACAAAAAAAGTTTGATCACAAGGTTGATTGGTTTGCACTACCAAACACTGGACTGTACATGTATAGTTGGGCAGAACCCCACATCGTGACAAATGCCCCTTCCCTTACTCCCCATTTGAACAGCATTTAGATCTTGAAATGTATATCATTTACTTTTGAACAAAACCTGATCATTGGAAACTAACCACAAAAAGGCACACTTATACCATGTACCCCTACCTTCATCAACGACCAACTCATAACAGTAAGAGGTTGCGGAACCTTATCTGGGAATTGCCAACTGTCTAAAGCTTAAAATCTTATTTAAAATCATTATTTTTAACATTGGTATATCCACTTAATTACTAGTATCTGGAATTCTAAATCCATGACAAATTGTACATACTAGCGGAACAACCGTTCTTCGAACGAGCTCCCGTTAGTAAGTAGCGCCTACCAGATAGAACACCTACAAAATAAATAGCACATAAGTAGCTATGTGAACATTTATCACGAAATTGGTAATAATACATTATGAGTTAAAATATAATGCATAGGCCTATTTCCTTACCTGAAATTGAACGTTTCCCGTCATTACCAAATATCACATACATATGAGTAAATATAATGCGGGCCTTTAAAATAGAATAAATAAGTGATAATAGTATTCTGACCTGAAATTTAATGCTTCCCGTCATTACCCAAAGCTATATCCCATTGTTTATACTTTAAAGACACCACACTATTTCATTCCACCTCGTGACCCTCCCTGTTAAGCAATTTAGTATCACATTTCTTCATTAACCCCCTGTCACCCTGTTCTGCCACCCTATTCTGCCACCCTAACCACATTACTTCATTACACCCACTTGCCCCCCCCCCCCCCCCCCCCCCTGTGGCTTATCTCAACCCCAAGGCCTAAACCTTAACCATCTCCCATAGCAGGGTCAGAATTTAGTCAAAGTTTGCGAGAATCCATTCAAATTATGTGTAGACAGAAATCACTACGAGAATCAACTTGGATTCTCAGAACTTTACCAGCGGGAATCTGTGCGAGAATGGATTATCCTCGAAATTCCGACCCTGCATAGCGCAGCATATTTCTCTGATATTTGCCCGCCTGCGTGTGTAGGGGTCGTGGATGTAGTGCGTGTGCGCGTTTATTTTGCATGACGCACTACAACGTGTTATGTGTTACATGCGGATTGCATGGTTGCAGTATGCATAGAGATAATCAAACTTGGCCCGTAGAAATAGTCTGAAAAGGCCCTGGATTTGGCCTGTCTTTCCCCCTATATATCTTGGTCAATTCTGTACGGTTTTCGGCCATTTATAGCTTATAACTCGCCTAAAGTCATCATCTATTATCAGTGCAATGTTCACGGCTTTTAGATGACTAATGAGAGAGCCATTTAAGGATACATAGTCACATACATACAACATTACGCAAATTACAGTAAGATGGTTTTCAAGATAGGACACTTCAAAATGTCTTTGTTTTTACCGATAAATCAATAATCAATATAGAAAATAAGCCCAAAGTATCTTGCATATAGTTAATGTATACACTGTTTTCTACGATCGGTAGACAGAATGAGATAGAGTCAAATAGATTGGAAATGGGTGCAGCCCCATTTGTCCTCTGCCTTTGACCAAGTAATATAAAAACAGATGAACAAAGTTGACCAGTAAATGTATACTGTCTTTTGTGTCATCTGAATTAATCATCCCGTCTATGATAATAATGCCATATTATAATTAATATAAATCATATATATGGTTGATGGCCTAAGGCAAGCTCCAACCTATACTCAATCATTTCTTACTCATTTCTTTTGTTTGTTCTGCAGATGGAGTCGCCAGCTACATAAAGAAATAAACTAATAATAATAAGGCCTATAAATAACTTCTTTTCACTGTCTTGTAGATAAGCGTATAATATCGGTAATTTAATATTTTTGATTAATATATCATTGAATAGGCTGCAGCTTTTATAAGCAGAAGCTTGTAAACGTATATGTTGGATACAATTTAGCATATTGAATCTCGCTTAGCCTCCAGCTTTTTCTAAAATATATTTTCTGCTTTAATTTTAAGTTGTACTGTGTTTCTTGGGAGTAAACGTAATAATAATAATAATACAATTTTGATAAAGAAGCTATGCATATGATGCTTTGGTTTTGTACGAGGAAAGAAAGCCATTTTGAAACAAGATTGTCATTTTCAAATTTACTTCAAAATCATAGAATACACAAATACATTACTGAAAACCTATTAGTTTTATTCCAAAAAGTCCCCAAGTAAGGGGAAACATCTTTTAACACAATTCTAAAATACGGTATGTTCCCCAGTAGAAACACCTCTATATGTAAAGTTGTAGTCGTAGTCAAAGGATGCAGTTGTCTCTCAAAGAAAAAGGTTGAAATCTTAAAATCAAGAAAAATACCTTTTTGAATGTTTCAAAATGACACCTTTGTGGTTAAGATTGGATACAGCATTCTGATGTTATGAAGTCAAATTACTGTAATATTGTCTTTATTTTCTTTGTTTTTCCATGCCCAATTCCATCACAATGCATGTTACCGACAACTGCACCTTTTTGCCGCCACAGTACACATATTTGATCATTTAGGCTGGATACCGAATGTTTTCTTGCTAAATAGGGTCTAGCAATATAGTGGAAACAAATTGCTATGAGTAAAGGAAAGCGGGAAGGCCATATTAAAAAGGGAGCCTTTATTGTAAAATAATTCTTTATTTATTACTGTATTAACATTTTTAAACCTTGTCATTACAATATACTGAATGATGGGGTGTCTTTTTGTGTATGTACATTGTATATTGGTTTTTTTATGTTGAAATCTTGTAAATAAAGACCCTCACGGGCATGACATTTTAAAAATAGTGGAAATATGTTGGAATTACACAATAATAAAAGTCTAGCTAGATTTTTATTAACAAAGTGATTAATTTGCAAAACTAATCAAACTTTGACTCTTTCATTCTGGTTATGAGTTAATACATAGAAAAGCATCCCAAGAAGCATAAATACCAAGTTAAGTTTTGAACTACATTCAAACAATGTCCCTTCAAACAAACACTGTACACATTAAATGGCATTTGCTACGCTTCAATTTAATCGGATTTACACCGATTGAAATGATCAAAACACCAAGTCTCGGACCACTAAACACTCATTATCGAACCAAACTAAAATTAGATTTATTCTAATTCGTATTGGTACTCAACCGCATAAATCTATATTTTTTTTGAGAAAAATGAAGGCGAGAATATCTGTCCCAAATGTGTGAGTTTTGCCTTTACATGGTATTCCATTCTGATTGTTTCTATTCACCACACTTGCATAGCACACTTGCATACGTGGCATCAAGGAATTCATCAACAAATCTATCACTTTGAGAAAAAATTCTGCCACGGCCATATGTGACAAATTAGATGATTTATACAGCAGCAACGATCTAACAAATAATTACTTAATGATGCTAAGCAAAAATCTAACCCCATTAAAACAACTAAGAATAGACTGAACCAAATTATAAACAGTTGGTTCACAAATACCTAGCACTAATTAATTATAGAAGCTTTAAAAAATCCTAAACGATTAAATTGATGTGAAGAAATGCGCTATCCATTTTTAGTATCATCCTGACCAGTGTGCAGTATATGAAAAAAATAAATCAATTTTTCAGTCCATTAGTAAGACTTATTTGTGTAGACTGCCATCTGTTTACCTCTAAACCAATACGATCATCTTTAGACAGTAATAGCTATCCTGTTATATTTAACACGTCACGCAGGGAGAAAATATGTTAAATAAGATCGCAACAATACAATCAATAATTAAATTTGAACAGATTTAGCGTAGATTTTTTTCTCCCAGGTCGTTTATTAGCAGCATACATAATTAGGCGTTCTCTTGGATATATCTCTTTATACTGACATTGTAGGAGGATGGATCAATACATTCATAGACCAGGGAATCACACTTTGATACATATGATTTGATATGATTTAAAAGCTTATCCCTTCCTGTCATTGTACCAGCAATATCAATTTCTCCATTGGATCAGAACACAGGACAGAATCAACCTATCCCTCTTATATCTTAAAATTGCCATTTTCAGAACCTTGTTTCAAGCGAAATGAAACCAATGTTTATTAAAGACTGTGTTTACACCAGGGAATCTTAATAAGATCACTTTTTGAATTTTAAAGGAGAAAAAAACCTCTCGCTCCAAAAAAGAAGAAACATACTTATTTCAGTCATATTCCAAGATGTCTTCTGCAATGGGTCTGTTTGGAACAGCTTTTACATTAATTTAACTCAGTTAAATGGTACATGGTGGCCTAAACATGAACATTTCTCTATGATTAGGTAAGGAGGATGTAAACATAAAATTATTCCATTATGGCAAAATTTCAGTTTCAATTAATAAACCTCTTATCCAACCAACTAAATGCAATACAATCTTCACATTAATTATATGAATCTTCATTACGGAATATAAAAGCTTATCTAATTAGGGTAACAATTGATAATACAGTGCCTGTTTAAGTAAGATATAGGGATGATTGCTTTCATTAAGTGCTCAATTATTATTGCTACCTAAGACTGACCGACTCTATTATAGATTACTCATCATCAAAAGATGTTTAGTGCAAGTATCATTATCCTCTCCTATTAAGAACAATTAAGAGATCCAATGCACCACTAATAGTTGAATTTTAGATTATCTAATGGGTTAGTAAGGAGAAACAAGTAATATGGAAAGAGAGCTTCATTAAATTATAAATGGTCTTTCATAATACTAAAAATGCTCACTTGGTTTAAATTAATGTATATATCCAAAACATTCTATACTACTTTCAGGAAAATGATGAAAGAGCTGGTATTCATTAACTACTTTGTGATAATTCATTATGACGTTAGATTAAAACCCTCTTTTTTATGCAAGTAAAATACCAAAATGGCATATACACACATTTGGAGATTTGTTCATATTTTAAGCTTCAATTTACACCATGATCTACTGTAAAATAAAACCCTAGTTTTAGAACTCAAATCTTACAACATATCACTTACATGTTGGGAATTCAAAATTCTCATTGAAAACATACACAAATCTGGCCTTGAATAATTTCCCGATTAGTGCAATCGAATGGCGTCAAAATGCTGATGAGATTTGAAAGACAATATGGAAGATATGATGAATGCTTTATCTGACACTTGGATGCTTCACTATTATATATATACATGGATAGGTATATATACACAGTGAGTTTCAATCATAAAGACTCGTTAAATATAAGATCTGCTGGTAGTTATAAGACTCCACCATGACAAAGACTGATAGTTGCTGTAATTGTCATTTTGTATTTCAATGCTTGGTCTACAAGGGAAGATGAGCTGTCATTGTTCATAATGGCGGTAGCGGGATTAAATGAAACAAGAACTAATTTTATTTTGCCAGGTCAAGTTATAATTGCTAAAGGATAGGTTTAGACCTACAGCGGCAGGACTGCTATATGACCAAATGAGCCCAAACACACAGATAACCAGCCCATCTGAGAGCGATCTTTCGACTTGGTGGACACAGAATTTGGTACTCCTAGAATTTCAGCATAACAAGAACATACTGGGAAGATATGAAATGTAAGCCCTTTTACACATTTCAATCCCTCATAAGGCTAATGAAAGTGAATTGTTAGTTTCCCGTTACATTTTTTTGGGTCAGTGAGTAGGCGACTATTTCATTATTCATTATTCATTATTCATTATTTTTATAATATGTGCCCAAATACGTGTAGCGTATAGAACCAACAGTGTATAATTGTGAATAGGGGCATAAATATGTCCTTACTACAATAAATAAATTAATTCCAGGCCATTTTGCATACAAAGTCTTGTTTATTTTAAAAATGTCTTCCTCTTCATAACACACACACCCCCACCACCCATCTTAACAAACTCAGAAGTTCAAATCATAATGATACGATTATGGCTTCGAAAAGTGCCTCGAAATCGCTAAAAATGAAAAAAAGATTGTCATATGGACGGGTTGGTATGTCGAGTAGGCCTATTCGATTTACATACATCGTATTTGTACTTATTTATTGATGAAATACGATAAAATTGTAGTCAAACTTGGCTTATTTTTTCTAAACAAACAAATAATGAAATATTTACCAAATAATGAAATATTCACGCGGGGACCAAAATGTGAGTCGGTCGGGTAACGGGAAACTAACAATTCACTTTCATTAGCCTAACCATCACTACCAATCTTAAGGCTTCTGGCACTATGCAGGCTCCTCACACATACCAATATGGTATCATCAGAAAGCTCATAACCCATTATGTTCATGTTCAAATGAATTTATTGCTTAGGGATATTTCAAGCAACACAAAAGCTGATTAATTACAATGTATTCAAACCAGTTGATTATGAATGAAGTTCAAAAAGGTTTTCTTTTGTTTACTGCAATACTATTGAACAGAAAAAAACTTCGGTTGTTTCCCCACACTTCACTACCATTAATGCACTCTCTAACGAACAAAGTTCTAAGCACAATTAGCATGAAGCTTTATGGAAAACTAACATTCAATTATATCACAAATTTTATTTGGTTGGCAGACTTCAAAAAAGATTACAATCTGTCATTAAAATGATCTAGGGTCTGTTAAGGTTTGCCCAATTTCTGTGTTTCTTTTGAAATCAAAATGTTTAACAAACATTCAGCCTGCTAAACATGTGGTTACCTTTTATTTGAATAATGTCTATTGTTATAATGTATTGTAAATGTTGTAATACTACTATAGCAAGATACAAAATAAGTTCATGACATTCCTTGTAGTCATACAAGTAATCACAGCTGGCAAATGAAGCATGCATGCTCTCCCACCAGTGTTGGGGATTAAGGAGGATTCAGATCATGTCATATGCACTTTCTTGTGAAAATATGATTAGTGTAGTAGGCCTATATGACACATTTTAAGTAAAAATAATCATAAAGTAATATTAATTGAAAATAAATAACGGTACTTTGATATGATATGCTGGCAGCTGCTGAACCAGGGGTAAACACATGGGCTTATATACTAGTTAATGCAAAATTATAGTTTTTTTGAACAAAATTAGCAAAAATGGTGAGACTCATGTTTATTTCCCACACAGAAAGCGTTTCATGCGCAATTTCATGCGCACAGTAACCTTTGATTTTTTCATTAACTAACTTTGGTTACGACTTTAAGACAATACAATTCTAATTATACAAAAACGAAAACAGACATTGATGGTTTCTACGTTTAAAAAGAGCTGTATTTTGGACCTACTAAGTTAGGGAGGAGTTTTGAAATTTATTTAGAGACAGGGGTAATGATTTTGTATTTCGAGGCCTATTAATATACAATGTAATGGACAGTTTGGACACTCACATTTTTTATGAAACAAACTATACACTGAGACTTGATTGGAAGCACTGCCTGGATTTTCTTTAAGAAAATTGCCTCTCCTAGCTAGCCTTTCATCCTTTTCGGTTAAGCAATTGATTTTACAGCCTTCGTTGAGAATGTAATTTCTTGAAATACTCGTAATGATAGTGATACCACAGTGGCTAGCCAGAATGAGATTGAAACTTGATTGCAGCCACTGCTGGATTGTCTTCAAGAAATTAGTTCAACTAGCTTTTCATCCTTTTCATTGGAAAATTGTTTTTGCAGCCTGCCTTAGTGGAAAATGTAATTTCTTGAAAGCATCTTGATTATGTTTAAATCTATCAAATTTGAAATTGAATACACTGTATATTTTGGAACTAAGGGATGTTGTCAAATTGGTTACAAAATGGTATAAAATGCTCACTAAACTGCACAGGCTGTTCATTTAATAGTCTATGTGTCAATCATATTGAATTAATAAAAATACAAAAGTTGTATGAAGTCAATTCATTTATATTTTATTAATTAATCAGAAGATGTGACAAATGCCAGTCATTTTTTATCAGTTTTCTTGATTAAATGCTTACCAGGTATCAATACATGTGTACTTCCCAAAATATTGAAATATTCAACTTGCTGGGTGTTCGTCAATTATAAATTTACCTATTCTTTTTATTTAAAAAACATTTTGAAGATAAAGATATACATCATTAGTTTTTCTTAATTTCTACTCTGTTTAAAAAAACACCAAATATGTTATGAAGTTCATGCGATTCCTTGATGTAATGTAATTCATGAAATTCACCTACCTGTTTAAGAATCTCAAAATGGAATCCTTCCTAGAGGCATCTAAGCTTCCAAAGTAGACACTTGAGGATGGGTGATGAAATATTAAGTGCAAAATATAATTGACATAAGAGATAAGCACCCACTTGGTCCATACATTCCCCAACTCATCAGACACCGTCTATCTTTAAGTCGTCTCTGGTACTGCGCACCAATAACAGCGAGCAGTAGCGCAACACGTCGTCGTCCGAGTCAGCAACACTATTGCTTGCGTGGCAGTGTGGCTCTTCAATCAGTCATTATATGCCTATATGATATTATTGCGATGATGCTTTATTTCATCATCATCATCTTGAGATAGATTGACACAGATTGAGTGAATCGTAGCCTGCTGCCGCTCACCGTCAAGTTCAATTGGCTGGAAACTGAGCACACACACGCACTAGATCGGTCTCGTACAGAGAGATAGATAGGGCCTGGCCATGCAACACAAGGCAAACAGATACACCAATGCCCACAGCTTAAAACTAAATGGACATAAATCTTGAATTAAAAAATATTGACCGGCAATGACATATGGTTGATTTCACACAGTGTGTTGGATCTTTAAGGGCCCGAGATATTTAATTGGTACAGTCAATACATTTCCTCCTTTCTGTATTGAAATATTGGAAAAAAATCTAGCCATTGCTGCCTGAGTGAAACAGATGTTGTTCATATGTATGTTAGGCGTATGCAAAGTACACTGTACATGTATCATTTGCATCTCAAGACTAAAGAGGAGGGGCTAACTAACATACACACAGAGATAATATTCTATGGTGTATTCTGATTCCGCCACAGGCAGCCATGCAGATGATACCATATTGATAGGGAATTACGGCAAGCAGAATTCCTTAACATCAAATTAATGAATGATGGTACAATGGGAAATAATTGTACACATCGTTTTCCTAGCAAAACACGATATATGATAATGTGCTCTTCAACTGTTAATTGCCCATAAGTGGAATGGGTATTTGTGATATAGAGGTTTTGAGAGAGATATTTATGCCATTTCATCTATTTTACTGCACTGATAAGCAGTGATTTGTTTTAAAATTAAATTCAAACAAATTGATACAGCTACAATACCAACACCGTTTTGATAATTTATGAATATTTTATTAAGACCTTTTACGTCAAAACAAATAGCAAATTTTGTTGTATGAAAACATCAAAGCCATCTGACACTCTGAAGGATGTTACTAACACTGCCCCCTGTTACAGTCCTTAAGACCCCGTTTTTCTTAACATATTCAAATCGCAATACTTAAAAAGATAAAAAGTTATATTTTTCACAAAAATTAGTTCTCAAAATCTTATTTATGAGCCCTATCAAATCATAAATGACAGGAGCTACCTAGGAGGTTACAAATAAAAACTGCTATCTTTCAACATGCCACGTTTAAAAAATTGCGGTGATCAAAAGTCCCGGTATCAATGAAGTCATAGTTATATGCACTCACCCCTGCACACATTTGAGCACCAATGGTTTTGCATGTTGAAAGATGGCAGGTTTTATTCGTTTTTATGATAGGTATGATGTTTTTTCAATAATTATTTTTCTAACATAATTATAAATGCACAAAGTTGTGCTAGCTGGACACCACCTTTAAAACATTTTATCCCTTAAAGACAGTACAACTGCTATCTTTATTTTTGTTACTCATCATGTGAAATCCATCAATTTTGCCATTAATCCTTAACATGCTTTTACTTCACTTAACAGTTTAGTAGTGCTTAAAGTTCCACTTTATCTTGGATATTGTGATAATTATTTTAAATTCAAACCGTTTGACTGCCACACTAAGTCACTAATCAACATCCATAATGAAATGGAATTATTTTATATCTTATTCGTAATTGACCTCTTGTGATATTGGATAAGTGACTACAGTCCCTTACCACAGGACAATTAACCAACATAAGTGGCACAATAATGGCAAATTTTAACCCGGGCTGGGCTGATCAGTCTTACAATAACTGCTGGCCGATCTATGCCATAGGAGTCTGCTTCACTTATTACTACTAATTCAGAATAATAATTTAGACTTATATAGCGGTATAATTGGCATATAAGAGAGGGTTGGTTAGTTGAGACATTGCAAGCTGATGTACATGTACGTATCAAAGCCAAGTACGACTTGTTGATTGATGAATTATTGCATTTATTTAATTACATTTGTATTACCAATAGGGGGATTCTATAACTAAACCTGATTTCTTGGAGGGATATTTAATACCACCCGAGGGAAACCATTAAGCTGGGCGATACGGATAGGAACGAATTATTAGCCATACATGAATGTAATAATAGTGCAATAATATTTTCTTGAGTAGCGTTCGTATCAATCGTGCGTGTGGCATTTGGTAGCCGGTTAACGCCCAGTGTAGCAGATGCCTCTATTATAGCAGAGTCTAGGCGGTGAGCTTGTTTCATCATAATAATGCACAATTCAATTATAATTTTCTTAATGATAAATGGAAGCTTTCTCCAACCGCCAAATGACATGATCATCAGCATCTATATTCTCTTAAACGCTTCATCATATTTCTTTTATATTTTTTTGTATCCTTCTACTATAGTGAGGCAGTAGGTCTTTGATAGCTCGCTTTTGATTAATTGATTTGCACATAATGCATATTTGGGGATATAGCGCTAGAAGGCTCCATTATTATCTCCCATAGCTTCCAGGTGTTACACGCCATTTTGATAACTTAAACAATTTACAAAGGCGAACTATGCTTCCACCACAAATAACAAAAGGCAGCTAATGTAGATATGACCTTTTCACATCACAATGAGTGCAAATATGCACAAAATGTCCTATCTCCAATGGCTGCCCTGAGTAACTTTAAGCTTATCAAGGGTTTGGAACACTATACTACCAAATATAATATAAAACTGGGCAGCTATTGGAGATCCGCAGATCTAAACTGCACTACATGATGAATCTATATATATATAATAGGCTTATGTGGCCTCAAGTCTGGAAAGACTGCATTTCAAGTTGCACAATCCCTTCCAGGATTTGAATAGCAACACAGAAATTGATGTAGTTTTTGTAATTGGTGTTATTTGCACACATGTTGAGAATCTCTCCAGATGTTGGTGACATCAATGAGAACTAATTTAGCAGCTTTCTCAAATGTGTGCTCCAGGATATAAATGCCTAAATGGTTACAAATAGATATGAAATTGACTCATCATTTATGATATATCTCACTATATTCTTATTTTATGAAGAATGAGTGGCCACAGCTGCGAGTCCAAAAATTGTTTTGTTTTTCATTACTTGATTTTCTCAAAGTGGTAGATTGGTGGACATTTAGTGTCTCATCTTCAAAAAAAAATTCTGTCAATTTATATTTATGACTTCTAAAATTCAATAATTCTTTTTATTTTTCTGTATTCTTCCCAGAATGGAAATCAGGTAAGACACCACACAAAATTAACCTAGCACAAAATCCTCTATTGACAGATTAAAGGATTATACAGCTTTACCTAATTAAGGGTAGTGTCGACCCTTTAAATATGAAATTTATCAAGCGCTGTAACTTTTGAACTATTAATGTGATGTATATAATAGTACACATTTTTGTTAATGAAATGAGTCAAAGAATCCATTTTTGGTATCAGAAAATACCAAAAATGCTGATTTTTAAAATTTTGACCAAAAAAATACTTTTTTTGTTCAAATTTTGTCAGACAACGTAACAAAATCTGTTTTTGGTAAAATATGCTCAAATTGCACCAAAATCCTCTAAAAGCACTTCTCAAGGAACACATTTTTTTGTTTTACATACAAATCTATAGTTTTAAAAATATTGGCCAAAAAGTGCCAAAAATGGCATTTTTTACCTAAAGAATCGTAGAACATTGAGATTGGCTCGTTGGATTCTGTTGGATTTGGCAGGGTTAGGGTTATGACACACATGTTCAAATTTAAAACTTAAAAATTCATACAAAAAATATTTGTCGATGATTAAAAATATTACGCATCTACTATACTCGACACGTGACAAGTACAGTATCATAGGTAGGCAAGTGTACTATTACCCCCTTTTTAATGCAATATTTGAAAGACATTGAGATTCCCTTCTTTCCTTACTAATTACTTCTGGGCATCAATATGGCTAATGTATCCATTACTGATGCTCATTATAAGATTAAAAAATGTGGATCATGTATGCACTTATAAAATAACCAGCGTCAAATTCTTTTATAAAAATTGGAATTCTTAATTTGGAAAATAAATACCCTGTACTAGCGCCTATAGCATCGCCTAGATTCATTTTAAGATTAATTTTTGAGTATGTAGACACCTAATGTAGTCATTATTGTGATTCCTTTTAAAGAATTGAATCTCATTTTGTATCATATGATGTGAATTCATGCTTGGTTTCATATATGACATATGATATGATTCATCCTATTTGTAATAAGCGTTTACATGGCCGGAGTGCTATATTACAAACAACTAACAGCACTAGCTAATGATTCAAAAATATATCATCATCATTAGGAATAGTAAATTTTGTTGGTCTGCTAAGGATAGTTAAGAAAAATGAAATATACAGAAGACACCAGCATTAAGTAAGAGAGCAAAGAGAAGAAGTATTTATAATACACTTACTCTATTCAAGACACTATTGAGTGCCCTGTTATGTGGCGTTAAAATGGAGTTAAAAATAAAATTGTAATGTAAAAATCAAGGGGACGAAATGTGGATAAGTGGGGGTTTGTCGTCTGACACAAATAAACATGTTAAAAGCTACTAGTAGACGGATAGACAAGATGCTTAAATGGATTTGTAGAAATGAAGATTGGATATTGAAAAGAGACACAGAGAGCATGATGATGGGAAGATGACTTGACAAAATACCAAGAAGATACAGAAATAACTGAAGAGTCAAAATATAGGAGAAAGATCAAAGGCCAGATAAAGAATGGTTCAATGGGTTAAGTTAACTTCAGTTGCTGTACGTTGCTATGAATCGAGAACTGATTTTTCAAGCAAGCATGCAACAACATTCAGCCAGGGCATGTGTGAATTGTTGGTCTAATTTTGTCCACATTTAAGAATTTTGCTCTTCAGCCAACCCATATTCCAAGCCCTGGATGTAATAGTTTGGTAATTTGCTAACCCTTTTTCAGAAAGACCCATCATGGGTGGTAGACTGAATTGGGCAACCAACTATTTCAAAATTCATATCATTATTCATTGTATGCCATACCTTGAAGCAACGCTTATATTTTAAATAAAAAGTAAAAGTTTGAAAAACAACTATTTAAAAACACACAATATATTGTAATCACATCCTCAAATGAGAGCAACATATAATATACAGTATAACATGATTTTTTTCCTTCTTTTATGGCCATACATTACACTCCTTCCCCATCAACAGAATCTTTTGAGATTAATGACTAAAGAAAATCTCGACACTAAATGCATCATGGAGCCTCAGAAATTGATCCGACTCATTAGAGCAACTCCCATCAAGGATCCATATCCTGAAAACATTCTGTGCGCTCCGGCCATTTTAAGAAATTACCCAATATTTTATTGATGTACAAAGCCATTAATCCCGTGCTACTGTCAAGCTAATTCTTGAAGACTCGACACACAAGAGCTCGCAATCTGTGACTGCGCACTGGTGGGCAATTAGACGGCGATTTTATTTGACTAACTGATCAATCTGTGCAAAACGTTTACAGACGCAACCTGCCGAGAGAGCCAATTTGTTACTTGGCAAAATCCATTTGGCGAGAGTGACGCTTAACAATTAACAGGGGCTGGATCTACTTATAAGGTTGCATACTCCGGTTCCCCTGGGACTTTGAAAAAGACTTGACTGTAAACTGCCTAGGTTAATCATATCAAAACGATACATGTGAAGTTATTAGGAAGGGATTTGTGCCACGTATCCTCTAATTATGTTCACAAATCTTTGAAACATACTCCAATGTAAAGTGTCAGTAGCGATCATTGGCTTTTAATATTCATTTAAAGTCTTCACACCATCTCTGAGTTTTTACAAGGTGTAAAACTAGAGAGCATTGGTTAAGTAATTTATTTTGTGACACATTCATATAAAATATATTAGGTAAGACCCAACTATAAAAGCCGGGAGGGAATGACTTTTTTTTTTTGGGGGGGGGGGGGGCAGAAGTCCTTAAAAATCAAAATAATTGTTTGAATAATTCCAGATTAACACTTTAGGTTGTCAGAGGATGCTAAATAACAGGGGGTTAACTGATAATTTGTATAAATCTTCAGTAGGCTGGTACACAGTCCAGGGCAGTAAAACTGCGGCATGTCAGGAGGAGGGGGGGGGGGGGGGGGGGGGGGCAAAGTATGTGTAACCAAACGAAAAAGATTTCTTCTCTTTCGCCCGCAATGATTTGTATTACTCTGGCTACCCAAGGATCTCAGAGCCCAAACCCCTATTTTGTTGCTGTTTTCATCAGTAGTTTCTCTACTTTTCATCAGTAGTTTCTCTACTTAGTCTACAAAGTCACAATTTATGGTGAGAAGACAACTATGCTGAAATGGGTCAAATTTGTTTTTTCCAACTGCTGACAATTCGGCCACGAAACCTATAGACCTACACATAGACTCTAGACTACAAGCCAACCAGTATCATGGATCTGAATTGACACAACCTGTTTCCACATTTTTTAATACTGTTAAAGAAGACATTTTTTGCGTTACATATATTTTTCGCGCGTTAACGGGCTCGAATTAGCAACTGCGAAAAAAATAACACACATATTTTTTTTTGCATATAGGTCCATGTGATGAGGCTACAAATCACAAATTTAAAAACACAAAAAACAGTTCAAAATCGGCAAAGTGCGAAAAATTAACCGCACAAAAATGGCCACTTTTACTGTATATGAAAAATGATAAATAATTTGCATGAAAGAAACAGCAACTAGATGTGACACCTTCAAACATGTAGGCTGCAGTCAATACACCCCAATCAATTTTTTGTATATCAACGCAAAATGGGCAAGGGGTCTCACACACTGCTGTGTGAACTCGATGATATTACCAGAGCTTTTAAGCATTTAAGCATGTTTTAATCAGGGTTTTAAGGTTTTAAAACATTACAAGAGAATAAAAAGGTATCTGTAAAATGTATTAAGAGGGAATATTTTTATATCAGACAGGCTTTTACTTTAACTGAATCAACCATATTTAAAACTTCTATATCATGTCACCTTAATCTGTATATTGATATGGTGGCTATAACACTCGGTATGGAAATCAAAATTCTTAAATGGTTGCCAGTTACCGGTACAAAATTGGGACACACAAAAAAAGCCTGCACTGACCAAATCTTATGCATGGATAATTTGAATGCTCAATGAAAAATCTAGGGCATTTGGGGTATGCAACCTTTACAGCTCAATGGTCCAGAAACTAGAATAATAAAAAAGTGTTTTTTGAACCCTGGAAAGTAATTTAAATATTGCCCAGACAATACATTAGGAAGAAGAGATTGTTGTTCTGATATTGTAGGTTTTTTTTGTACTATAATACTACAAGAAGCTTTATTCAATCAACATGCAGGCCCTCTATGGCAAGCCCAATGTACACTAAGTTAAAATTTAAAAATTTGAAGAAAATAAGTTAAGAAAAGAAGAAAAAAAACAACAAAAAAAACAACAACAACAAAAATGAAGAAAAAAACCCCAGAAAAACAACAGCAACAATAAGTTCTCAACTGATTAACCGATTATAACAGCCTTGATCACATTTTTATCCATGGGATTTCCATTGTATTCAATGGAGATTATCACTATGGTAAAAATAGCTTCTCAGGCAACGACAAAACAGCAACCCACACTGTACGGGTGTGATTTTAAAACAATTTGAAAAGGTTTTGAAATCCTTTTCTTCGCCTCGGATGCGTTTGCTCAAAAAGAAAGTCAACAAATATGTATATCACAGTAGTTACAGTCACAGAGTGTTAAATAAAATTTTATGAGCCTAATCTGTGCAAAAGTGTTTTTATGAATACGTAAACATGATCTATGAGATCAATCATTATTTCCTAAACAAATAATTATTTACATTCTTTGATATGGATTCATTTTACAGGTGGATAAACATGACCCTCATTATTTTTGTCTATTTGTTACTGAGTTTAGAGGAGGATTAAGGGTAGGTGTTATTGCTGGCTTGATTTTCAACTTGATGTTTTCTATTTTACATAAAGGGTCATCCTTAAAATAGTGGTATTCAAAAATTTGAGTTGCATGATGCCAATGGTTCTTATTTTAGAAGCACATGGTGACATCGCATTTGCCCGTTGAGTAGCACATGAATTGCTCAGGTGGTTAACCACCTTTGGCAGTAATTCACTGCATTTTTGCCTATAACGTCCGAATGGATCATATCTTGCACCAAACACTTTACAGACATAATGAGAAAAATATTTGGTATATTCTGAAATCAGAATGTCAAAAATGGAAAAAAAAAAATCTAAAGTGATCAGAACATCCACCTTTAAAATACAGGAAGGAATACCTGCCTGGTTTATTAAAAAGAAAATATTCAAAAGAGATTAATTGGCTCAAAACACTCAAATTAAGGATCCTGCTATAACAAAACTATTAACTTATTCAACCAGGTATGATAGGATTGCTAAGTATATTGAATCAATTAGATTGTTCAGGAAGCATGATTTCTTTGAATGTCATTGTCAACTAGTAAAATATTGTTGGCATGATTTCAAATTATCTAACCAGACTAAGTTGTATAGGTTTTATTTGATATTGGCATACCTCTTTACATACACAGGGAAATACAAGGTTTACTATTGGTTGTTGACTAGCCTGTTAATAAACCACAGTTAAGGAAGACTTACAGAATGGCGGGCTAAGGTGTAAATTCACCCTTGCTGCAGCGGCTGGCAAACAAATCTGATATGTTGTGGAAGGTGGGGAGGAGAGGGAGGGGTTGAGACACATTTGACAGCAAATTCTTACTACTTGCTTGCCCTCTTATACGCAGCCGGATGCCAACAACTTTTGGGGGAAGGGTAGGGACGGTGTGTAGGGTTAGGGTACATTATAAAGCTAGTCACACTCAACAAAGAAATAGGGTCTAATTACAGGGGAAACTATGTCTATGGGAGAGGTTAGGATCATGGACTCAACAACAATGTAAAGAATAGGCCTGGTTCTGGCAGGATGGAAATACTTCAAGTGCAGACAAAGACTGAGATGAAATTTTGTGCAAGTTAGAATTATTTCTCAGTTTTAGCTTTTAAATCATGGATTAGTGATTGGGAAATTTGGGATTTAATATTTGTTATGGTATCACAGAGCCCCATATTTGTGTGCGCTCGGATGATATCAATGAATGTGAAATTAAGAAAAATTAGGGTGTATATAATGCCGCGTCAAAATGGATCAAAGTTATGGTACAAAAAAAAGTCTGTAATTTCATGAACCAACCGATGGATTGTATGCACAAGGTTTGATCTTAGTTGAACATAGAATTAGCCAGAAAGATCTAATGACAATTAATTAATATTAGTCCCGATTAAAAGGAAATATCAGGACTACTACTGAAGCCTATTTATACTGAAAATTGCCTCCAACTTCAAAACTATAAATTGTCTGTTTATTTCCATATACTTTTAATTCCACATTTCTATACAGAATATTGATTTTAGAAAAGGCTCTACTGGGAGGCCTACAGCCTACCTTCAAATCCCGTACACTACTATTTTAAAGGAGTGGTATCCCCAGGTTCTGACAGTTTAGCTGGCAATGTAGTAAATTTCACAATTTCTTGTGGCCAAACACTGACTGCCACCTCAGAGAATTCAAAATGCTTCAATAATACAAGAACCTCAACAAAATGACTTGCACTGCAGCTCAACACATACACTTGGTGGATATTTAAGTGGCTGATAATTGCAACGATAAAGTATTGTGTCTTGTATACAGTGCACAAACATAACTGGTGACAGCTTGCTTGATTTGGGAAATGCTTAAGACATTTGAGTATCCTAAAGAGAATTACCCACTTCCTCATACATCATCATGTTACAATGGTGTAAAAGACGCCACTTTTCATGTCAAATTACAGTTTCCATGGAGAATTACGGATACATCATCAGGCATTTGTATTCAGGAGTACAAGAAAATGATAACTTTAAAAACACTTCAAAATTAAATAAGAACATATGGACCGTTATCATTATTGACTACTGTCAGCTTTGTAAGACATTATTTTTATGATTTGTCATATCATTAAAGAGGAAACTATAATTGATAATGACATACAAGATATAATATGACACAAAACAGATCCAGCATAGCAACTAAGCATGCTAAGGGGAGTGCAAGAACATGTGTGGTATATACACAAGAAATGTCAATCAAACAACTAGGTAGTGAAAAGAATCATAATGATTTTATCATTAATTACAATGATTAAAGAAACATACATGAATACATTCAATGAGAAGGACCAATGCCAGTATTATTGAAGAAATAGTGTCTAAACGACTTCTTCATGCCATCAACCCAAATGCTGAGCTACTTCGGCCATATCTCACGTCACAAGGGTAACAACCTAGAGAAGATGATCATGCAAGGCATGATTGAAGGGAAGCGTAAGAAAGGCAGACCTTGTTCCTGGTGGATTGACCAAATAAAATTGATTACTGGACACCCTCTCCTTATTTGTGTCGTAGTATCTGTAAGGTTACCGAACTTACATTCACACATTAAGCATGTTTCTATTCCATCCATCACCACCAATAACCAGGTATTGGTGGTTATTAGTGGTGATTATTAACCACCCAAAATCAGCAAGAACTTACTGAATTTGCATTATTCAACGGCAAAAGGTGGTGACACTGCAAAAGGTGCTTAATAGTTATGCCAGAGTTCCACCAAAATATGTGCAAATGCAAACACACCCAAGCTAATCATCACACTACATGCTCATCTTAGTATCTACATGTTGTTGCAACTTTGAAAAAAGGTGTTTGCTTATGCACTTATCAATTGCATCCCGGGGCATAGCGGGGACCATGCGGGGACCGTACGCAATCGTACAAAAAACGTTGCCCGGCTATGCGGGGGCGTGTACCGGCGACGTACAAAACGTGCCCCCGCATAGCCGGGGCGTGTAGCGGGGGCGTACACCACTGAAAAATAAGCCGGGGAGTGGCCGGGCAGTGAAGCGGGGCGTGCGCTAGGGTACACATGCACACCCCAGGCCATAGCCGGGGTGTACACATACATAGCGGGGGCGTACGTTTGGTACACCAAATGTATACACCGGAAGAGTAGCAGGGGTGTATACACTTTGTCCCGGCTATATGGGGGGCCGGGACCGTACGCCGCCGTACACTTTGTCCCGGCCACGGGGGGCCGGGACTGTAGCGGGGACGTACACAAAATGGTGCCCCGCCCTGCGGGGACCGTACACGACTGTACCCGGGACGTCACATCGGCAATTTGTACGTCCCGGCCCTAATCCCCGCTATCCCTGGGTCCCCCGGGGCCGGGACTGCAATTGATAAGTGCATTATAGTGCTCATAGCTCAGTGGCGTAGCTAAATGGGGTGGGGGGCAGGGCCCCCTGACAGAATAAAACCCTTAAAAAAATGCCCTTTGTGCCCTCGCCCCATTCTCTGGATGTAGTGTGTATAGGCATTATGACAACTTACATGGACATTTTTCGAGCGCATTTGTGTAAAACATGCCCTAACCCCCCCCACCCCCTCCCCTCAAATTGAAAATGTTGGAAAAAGTCTTGCCCCCCTGACAAAAAATCCTAGCTACGCCACTGCCATAGCTAAATGTGACGTGTGGAAAGCCATCATCACTGATGCCTGTTTCTTTCTACTCAAGATGCTCAAGATGACCACTTCAAGTCACCATTCACCACCAATAACCAAGAAATACTGGGACATTTTGGTGGTTATGGAGGCGGTGAAAAAGGTGGTTATCACATGTTTCTATTCAGACCATCAACACCAATCACAACTAATTATGCCCCGTGGACCTACAGTATCATTCCGTTGTACATCTAGGAAACTATACAGATATAGCAGAGAAATGGAAAATAGAAATAGGAAAATATACATGTACTTGTACTATTGCAGTAAAAGGGTGCAGTTGTCGGTAAAATGTAGTTATTGATGGAATTTAGGCATGGAAAAAGACAATAAAGACAATCTTACACTAATAATTGTTCTTCATGAAATCAGAAAGTAGTATCCAATCCTAACCACTAAGGTATTATTTTGAAGCATTCAAAAAGCTCCCTTTGTTGGTATTAAGATCTCAACTTTTTCTATGAGAGACAACTACACCCTTTTGCTGCGGCTGTACACATGCTGTTCTCAAGGAAGACAATTAGAAAGAAGAAAAAAATTGCCAGTGAATGGTGTTCCAACTCAACATTTATAGCAGAAAAGGTTGTGCATTGTCAAAATCTCAGAAAATGTTGTAAAAGACTATGAATTGAAATTTCACTTAAAGGGGCATTAAGAGATGTGGTGGAGGCAGCGCCCTCAATCCCAAAAATATATGATAAAAACTGGGATTTGTTTATTTTTACAATTGTATTACATGTAGGCCTATGAACTTACACCTATAAGAATTAAGAAAAATCAGCCCTCTTTGTACAACAAAACATCGATTCAAAAATGCTGGTAGAGCCGCAACCAGCATTTTACATGGTTAAGGGTGGTATTCCAACATATTTAAAACATTGTTTTAATCAAGTTTTGCTGGGGTGTTCTTTAGTAGAAACAACACTAATGGCAATTTTTAATATTCATCTTGAATTCTGAAGTATATTAATTAAAATGTATACAAAATAACATGACATTGTTTCCCTTTAATACTAAAAATAAGGGTTGGAAAGTTGTTATAAAGAGACGGTCTCAAGATTAAGGTCACAGATGGAATAACAAAAAAAATATGATATAATCAATTCATCTGAATCTTATTCATTACACCTGGATTTGTTCTTAATATTTATCACCATATTCAACAATATTCTGAGTGGGACAAAAGACTGCATGACAAAGTAAACTATCAAGTTCATATTTCTACTTCAGAAAGAGAGATATCATTGTGCAAATAACAAACAAGACATATCAAGGTGATAACACAATACCAATACCTTGATATTGCACAGTCTAGTATTTGGATAATGATAACAATACCCCTTAGATTATTTAAATAGGTAAAGTTCATTAATGGATGTGCTCTGATAAAACGTTTGACCAAAATAACATCACGCATCAATCATGTATCAACCATTCTCCCAACATTGACACCCCCCCCCCCCCCCCCCCCACCCTGAGGCTTCATCGCTCCCCCAGGGCCTCTATGGATGAGCCAAAGGATTGACAGGATCAATTCAACGCTGCAATTGAACATGGGTGATGCTCTGTAAAAGTGGTACTGGCTAAAAATGAACAAATAAATAAACCTACTTATAAGAAATATCCTTTTTGGTTGGCGGGGCAACCGCCAACCTTATAGCATCAGATTGCATATTCTTGGACATTTAGGTCTTTCTACATATACATGGAGGCTGCCATTTTGTTTTTAGTATATGGAAAATTGTCTAAATTATTTTGCAGTCTTTGTAAATTACATGTACCTATGCAGTTTATTTTAGCAGTCCTGCAGTCTGTGATGGAGTCAAAGCTATATTTGTTTCTGATAATGTGACAGACTGCTGATAATTTTACATCGTAAATAACCTGATTAATTACAGCGCTGCAATTATTAGCCAACTTTGTGTGTGTGTGTTTAGTAGATGATTGTCTATCAAGTCTGGGGTCTGTTACTTTCATGGTCTGGGATGATTGTTTATAAGTCCTGCTGAGTGAGAGGTGTCCTACTGTGAAAGTGGTGTGTAGATGATGATTTTATCTTTATCAGTGTTGCTTGAATCCAAACTTAAAACTTCTATAATGTATATAAAGAAAAGTAATTGTCTTGATTTATAGAATTATACCATCATTATCATCTAAATATTTCTGTCAAATCATATAGTTTTAAAATGAGGAAAGCGTTGCGTGTCACAACCAAAATAATGTATAAAAAGAAACGTAATTGTCTTGATTTATAGCATTAATTTTATACCATCATTATTATCTTGCTTTATAGAATTATACCATCATTATCATCTAAATATTTTTGTCAAATTATATCATTTTAAAATGAGGAAAGTGTTGCGAGTCACAACCCAAATTATATGTATTAACAGAAAAGTAATTGTTTTGATTTTATTGTCTTGTTTTTATAATACATTAAATAAAGATGAGTGTAAAATAAAAGTATTATGTGTGATCAATTGTGATTCACAAGTGAATTTAATCAACATGAGTGGTAGGTTTTTAGCCAATGTAAACACAACAGCTCAGCAAAAGCCATGCATGGATGAAATAGCAAAAACAGTCCAACTGTAAGAGGTGTCCTACTGTGAAAGTGGTGTGCATTATATATTGGGGTGTCCTACTGTGCATAGAATTGTAAAACAGAGTTATGCCACATAAATCAGCACTAATTCTAGTACTGTCAGATTAGTTGATTGAGGTGTCCTACTGTGCATGGCATTGTAAACAGACTTCTGCCATATTACCCAACTTGGGGTGGGGGTGTGTGTGTTTAGTAAATGATTGTCTAAGTCTGGGCGTCTGGGTGAGTGAGAGGTGTCCTACTGTGCAAGTGGTGTTTATCTGATGTGTAGGGTAGAACTCTGCCACATAAATCATCACTAAAATAGTCACTGTCGATGGGAAACCGAGGATTTTTTAGTTGGGGCTTTAGGGACGCAGCCTTAAAAGTTTCAGGGGGGAGGGGTAGGAAGTTTTCGGAGAAAAAAAAATTCACCCTCTATGCAGGCAAAAAAAAAAAAAAAAATCTACCCCCACCCAACTCAATATGAATGGATACATTTAAAGCCGTATTTACAAATGTTGCTATTTTTCCTCTTTCTATTTGCCTTATATCGCAATTTCCTTTTGACCGCCAACTTTCCATTTTAATGGAATTTTTTATTAGATTCATACATGAGTCCCTAACGACCAATGTGCATCTAGAACATGCTTGTTATTGAATATAAATAAGGATAATAATAGGTTGCTAGCTGCTTGTAAATACAGGATCAAATAAACTCACGCATCGTTAAATAATAAAGAAAGTCAAAATAAACCCTTACCATTGTCACGGCTTTCCCCGGTGATGAAATTAATTTCTATAGACCATCCGACCTCCACTGCTGCTCACCATTTTCCCTGAAAAAAAAAAAAGCAACCAAAACAATTATGGAGTCAACACTTGACTTGATACGGTCGACAGACTTTTAGCCTTTAAGAGCTGACACGAACTTTGTAGCTAGATAAGCAACCGCTTTTTAGGTCATTCTTAGTGGGTTGGCTCGGAAATAAGACGCTAACATAAGAATGACCCTCATTATCAAGGTTTTACGAGTTAATTTTTGACTATTTCGGAAGGTGGGCTGATTTCTTTTTAGATAGGAATGTTTGAAGTGTTGGACCTTACCCCATCAGAGTCAGATGTAGATAATTATAACTCTGTCATAATGAAGACAACAACTTGAATGATATCTTAATGATTGCTATCATATATTGACTTAAAATGTATGATCGATGAATGAAAGCCCTTATCATTATAACAGCAGCGTTTCAATAATATCAACGGACAAAGTGTACATGCACATACTGGCTATTCTTTAAGTGATATATTTTTACTGAAACGGTCATTCTTATCATTCCTATACCATCCATTTCATCAAGTATTAATAAATATCTTAAAAGACGAAGCGCCTCCTTTAGTATACCCTCCCATCACATGTTTTCAAATGACTTTTCAAGAATGGCTTTTAAGCACACACAGTAATAGTCTATCAAAATGGTGAAAAGACAAAAATTGTTTGAAGTCTTGATTATTAATTATATATTCACACACTAAAAAAGGAGATTCTATGAAGACTTTACCATTGATGACGCACCATGTACCTATTATTTATCACATATGAACAAAACTGAATATTCAACATAATTATGTACAATGAAAAATTAATACATGTATATTTTACCACAATTGTGTGCGTTAATTTCATTAAAATATGCATATTTTTACCATTTCTTGTGCCAATTTCATGAAGCTTATCAGTTGACCGTAGTAATTCTATCACATTAACATATATGTGACGCGATCAAGAGGAATGAGTCGGATGTCGGGGAATCCCAAATTGAGATATGGCCAATTCAAAATGGCGGCTTACATAAGTTTTGATGGAAATTCATGTATACAATTTGACATAACTTTGGAACAAAACGTCGTATCGACATGGGTTTTTTTCAGTTTCTGAAAGCTCTAGGTGTCTTCTTTAAGACTGTATTAAAAACTCATTTTCGACCAGGGTCGACATCCGACTCATTCCTCTTGATCGCGTCACATATATGTTTTGTAATATTATGTCTTTTTAGCTGCGGCACTGAGCTTGTTTGAACAATTAAATGAGCTTGTTTAAACAATTAAATGAAAATATCAGCACAAATTAAAAATACCAATAACTGCTTAGAAAACTAAATATCTAAGAGTGTTGGTTTCACTTTTGTACATCATAGATGCCAAAACAAAGATCAATAGTGGGAGGTGTTTTTATTTGTAAGTCTGTATCCAATATAATCTCAATTATGTTTGCCTTGAAATAATTAACATTTGGAAACCAAGTCGTGCTGCCAATTTGAGTTCTTTTGAAACAGTCCATATTTTAGTGCACTTAAAAAGACACACTAAGATCATCTGTCATTGGAAAACAAAGACAATGCTGTTTTTCTCAGTTCAATATCACACTAGTGCCTATCCTACTTAAAGAGTTAACATTTTGGAATTATCGTATTGATGTATTTTTAAAATCAATACCGTATATCAATTACGCATAGTAGAAGTGATGTAAATTAACTTATAAGATGGTATGATCCGTGTGGCATATGGTCAGACAGATATCCAAATCAATACTAAAATATGCCGGTAGCGTGGTTAAAATACAAGAGCCTTTCTACTTTGTTGTGTCTCTGAACATTTATATCTGTGTTTCTCAAACTTGTGCTAATTACTTGAAATGAAAACTTACTGGCGGTTGTAGTTGCGGTATGTCTTATGGTCGCATTGATCATTGATGAATTCCAGCAGACAAAATAATTCTCACCGTTTATTTGTCTGTGCAGACACATGCTCCAGTCATGCTAAAATTGGCTTTACTTTAGCATGCTGGTTGTCTGAAATGAAAGTAAGAAAATAAATGAAGGAAAGATTGATTTAATTAAATGAAGACAAATTCAACAACATTTTTCTTGTTTGGTTTGCACCATTCTCTTAGTTGTGTCATTCAAAAAAACAAAAACAAAAAACACGTTTTGTAAAATTTCTTGTGGCTCTCCATGACTCTCAAGCAAGAATAGTTGAGATCCCCTAAATTCTATTTTATGGTTTGTACATAAAGTTTAGTTCTGTTTCTCATATATCTTAAATATGCATTGGTGCATATGTTTCATCATGTACACCAGTCACGATGCCACTTTTATGATGTGAAAACATTTATAATGTAAAGGAGCAACACTAGCTAACACTTCGCTTCAAAGTGTGGGCAACTGATGCGACACATTTGGCATTGAGGGCGCTGTTCTGATCGGATCCAATATCTTATGGCTTTAATGAATTAACAATTATCAATTGATATAGTGACCGTTACAGCACTCAGAAAATATGATGGTAGTTGAAAGGCTTAATTCAAATTATCTTCACTGTCCAAATACGACTAAAAGGAAGAAGAATTTTAGAAATCGCAAGACAGATTTAATTAGGTAAGGCAGTTGATTACATAATCTCGTCTCCTCCTGCTTGACTCAGGGCAACACAGGTGTGTTAAATGCCTCACTGATAGAAGGCTATTAGCTGAGCTATTAATAAGTGAAATAATTCCTGCCTAAATTGATTAAGGCCTGCCTGGGTATAGAGGAATTTGTTGTAGCTTTTACCTTGATGGATTTATGGGCTGTTAAAGACTGGTGAATTGTAATTAGTGAGCTTGATTAACTTGTGTCAACTTATGTCCACTACAAAGTGGATATTATCACTTAATTTCATCTTTAGGAAACATCCCACGGGGGCACCTGCTGTGTACAAAAGTAGATATAATGCTCCAATGGTATAATTTTCAAATGGATACTAAGGTGATGAAAAAAGAAACCTGTTCGACTGGCCCGATCAACCCTATTTTTCTGAAATTGGGAAGAAGAAAAAAAGGTTTCATATGCAAATGAAACCCAAATTGGATTTTTAGTTTGTCAAAATAATGACCAGATTTTTAAAGATATTTGTGATTTTTACACCCCGAACTGCCAGCCCAACCAGAGAGCTTTCATCCATAGGGTCTTTTTTCCATGGCCTAAACAAGTATTTTCTTGGGTCAAGATGAATAAGTATTTTCTAATTTTTTTACAATCCATAAATGCTCATTTCCACGGTTTTGCTAAACATCCTAAGCAATGTAGGGCATATCACATCTCTCTGAAAAAAATCCTTTCTACCTTTAGGTTTAAAAAGACTATGCATAATTTGATTTTTTATATCCTTTTTATATGTTTTTAAATAAAAACCTTTGCCAATCTGATTGATGGTCTATGCCATACCATATGGGTCAGAATTCAGGTATGAAAGGCTTGTACAAGTTAATCATACCATAGGACTCCGACTACCCTATCTGAGCCCATGAACTGCTCCCAATCCGAGAACCGCTATCAACCCGAGAACCGTCCCGTAGCTGGCCGACTCAGTGTTTCTATATTCAATCTTAGTATTTCCCTTTGTATTAGGCTGTTTTTTGACTGTGGCCCTACAGATACAGGTAAGCAAGGCATACAGACTAAGATAGAGGGAGTTTGTGTTCACATTTAACAAGTAAAACATGTAGATTATAGGCCTTGTACTGCCTTTAGGCAGTACATTTTTATATCAATGGGTTTTCAAAATTTTCACTTGAACATTTACTAGTTTGACACTGTAGTGTTTAAGAAAGTGTTAAAGTTTAAAG
Source organism: Ophiura sarsii (assembly GCA_035610835.1). Lineage (NCBI taxonomy): Eukaryota > Metazoa > Echinodermata > Ophiuroidea > Amphilepidida > Ophiuridae > Ophiura > Ophiura sarsii. The sequence continues at coordinate 127,569,033 of CM069441.1, read as the reverse complement.
CAAAAGTATTATTATTATCGGGGGAAATGATGAACACCATTACAACAAAGGTAGTAGGTCAGACAAATAATCATCATTTTTGATAGAATTGAACATTGAAATAAAAGGTTTTTTAGTTATACCTATACTAAATGTGTATGTAACATATCAAAGGTAATGAATGTTGAATGGGCCTATGGAACTTTTGAGATGGAGGTTCATACTTATGCCTAGTTTAATGCAAAGTTAAAATATTAAAATGACTGGCAACTATTGAAATTTCCAGCCATGAATTATTATTGAAAGAATTTATAATAAAACCAATTTAATTATCACCCACTATTGGAATTACTACTACTACTCAAATATTGTCAATGCTATCATCACTTTGGTTTATGAGCCCAATCATATTTAATAAATTGTCCCACAAATTAATGAACACTTTTGTGACAAAATATGACAAAAACCTAATTGACACTAATTACAAAAATCAGGGAAATAGACCCATTGATTCAGTTTACCAGTTTCATACCTACAAGCGGCACATCGCATCTCTTATTCATGGCACCCCTCCCCAGGTCTATAAGTTGTATAAACTTCAATATTTACTCAACTTTATTAACAATATTCATAAACCGAGGCAAACATCAAACCGAAACTAATTTTTGAAGGAACACACTTCAATAAAACTTAACTCATGACAATTTAGTTAGCAACCCTACAAAAACACAGCGCTTCCAGGCACAATCTTTAGAATGTCAAAATTGCACTCCTCCTCCAATCAATAAGAAGTCGATTACCCCCAAGTGTTGATAATCAGCCAGCAACATGTTATTCCCCTTGTGGGGTTGAAAACATATCATAACAAAGCATGTGTAATACAAAAACAACAATGAAAATCAAGAACGTTTTCTTGCTTCTTCCGAAACATCGGTAAAGATGTTCCACCCAATATTGTTAATCGGGCAATATGCAACACGTTCCAGATCGGAGCATGACACTTAAGCAACTAGTCATATTTGCTTTAACCAGGTACATGTACCCAATGCATTGTGTTTCATTTATATTTTTCAATATCTCTAAAGAGGAACAAATAATTGAAATCCTGTCATTCAAGAAAATGGTAAATTAGCACTCGACATGCATCGCAAGATCTCTGTGGTTATTACATCCTGAGAGTGCCTCCGCTAAAGAGATACTTGCACTTTCACGGCGAGGAGTGATATGGGTTGCCAAAATAAAAGCACAAAATTGTTGTGACAAACATTCTTACTGAACCAATGATTTATATGGACCAAAACAGTGATTCCAAAGATTTCATTAGAGCTACCAAGTTCTAAGCAAAGCACTAGTACAGGCGCCTTGGGGTACTAGCTTTGGTGGTTGGTAAAGATACAGACCAGGGGGAGGGCAGCTCTCTTTTTAGGGGAGTGACACATGTGAGAGTTTTGGGAACTGGTTTTGGTAGAAAGAGGGAGAAGTGAAAAAATGGGGCTTTAAAAGTAATATCTTTACATTTTGAGAAAACACTTATTAAAGAAAACACTTATTAAATTCTGGTATGAAACTGATAGCATCATTAAAGGATGTTATCAGTGTTCAAATTAACAAAAAATATCAGGTTTTCCAGGGGATGACCATTGTTATGAAATCAGGTTGTCCGCCAAAGTAACTACAGTACAAAAAGTCAAAATGTATGGTCATCCGACGGATAACCTGCATTGAAATTTAGGTTATCAGTCAACCTGCATTGAAATTTAGGTTATCCGTCAGCATTTTCGGGCTTCAGGAAGCCCGGATTACCACTTAATTTGAAAACTGAATGTTATTGAGCGAAATACTTATCTCCTTAGACCAATCAATGGACCACTGTGTCACTATTTTGTGGATATGTTGTACTGCGTGTTTAGAAAGCTATTCCAAGCGTTTTCATGCAGTATAAATATTCTGAAGATTCTGAAGATACAGCAAGCACCACTTATCGTTTTCACCTCCGACCAAATTGGGCTATTAAATTAGCAATTTGGCAACCAGGTAAGACTTGCACTTTTACAAGGTGTCTTTCCTGGCCATATCAAGTATGCTGGTGTCTTAATGGCATATTGCAAAAGCATATTTAATCAATCAATATTGATACAAGCCTTGGAGATGGTTTCCTCAGACTATTACGGTAGCTAGCATAATCTTTGGGCTAAATTATTATTTTTGTCCGCAAGAGCGAGGAGCAGCGCATACCTCGAGAACTAAGTAAGAAGCAAATTGGAAGTGACAGTGTGAAAATGGGACTCTTGGCGAGGATGATGATAAATGCTGTGCTATCAGTATTGATGCCTATTAAGACCCAGTTTGTAAATCTTTATTACAGTATGCCCACACTCCATTCTGACCACATATTGCCTGGCTGGTGTATTAGCATGCCATCATCTCTCTTGCATGATGAGATTTTCATAACTGTTAAGCAAACATGGGTCTATAAGAATCAAATATCTTCTACAAACAAGCGACTAACACACCTAAGTGAAAGGAAAACAATTATGCTACGTTGCACTGATCACTTAACATTTAAGATATATGAAAACACTTTTCTCATGGTGGCGGCGGTGGTGAACTAAAGCGGAAAACAAGGAATCCTGGAATGGTATAATACCCCGGGGGGCCAGTCAAACATAATGTTGTACACATACGTGACCAAAAAAACGCGTAAAAAGGGGTGTTTTTTCAGTGCGTGACGCTTTAAGGGTATCAAAAACGCTGATTTTCAAGAAAAAGGGTGGCTTAAAATCCCGGCTTAAAATACAGGTCGAACGTGTTTAGGGTAACTTATTTTGTTCCCCGTTAAATAGACAAAACTTGTTTAGGGGTCATATTCTGGCAAGAACTTGTTTAGGGGTCAAAATTTGCAAGGAAAGCACGCTAAAAACTTGTTTAGGGGGTAATTTTGCTTGCATGGTAAAACTTGTTTAGGGGGTGTCTGGAAAAAATTTGGTCACGCATGTGTACACCATTATATTTGACTGGCCCCCCCGGGTATAATACAGCACGACGACCGCCGCCACGACAGGGCTAATATTAATCAATAATAGGCCAGGCTTTCAGCTAGGAACCGTATTGTCTCTTTTCATTCTCATCTCATCTTATTACTGGTTTATTGCTTTCCACACATCCGCCTGCTTGTACCGTTGGCTCATAATCTTTTGTTATTAGAAAGCATATCTTGTACCAAGGGCAGATTGGTCCCGGTATCAACCGCCAGTAAATAAAATCAAGATAGTTTGCTCTCAAAATACCAGCACGGCTAGGGGCATATTGTAATAGACCAAGTACTCGGTATTTAAACATCTTTAAGGTCCATTGTTATCATGGCTGTATTGAATACGGCGCAAAGTAAATGTTAAGAGACAGTGTTTTAGTTCTCATTAAAAGATGATTTAAAATGTTTCCAGTGCTTGAAGGGACTCCAAATAAACTCCGCAAGACTGCAATGTTTATAATGTAAACAGCTATTGAGTATCAGATCTTTGACCATTGCAGTTAACCCATGCTTAGACAGCTTTTGTTTTTCCTCAATTCAGATTTCATCAAGATGTTTCTGTTCTTACAAACATAGCATATTAGAATGTAAATGTTTTGATTTCTTTCTTCTGAAAGTTAAATTATCCAAATCTATTATGTTTACTTTTCTATGTTATTGTGTCTTTGCTGAGGAGTGGATTGGCATTATAGCGTAGGCTGCAGTAAAATTGAGGTCCCTCATTATTTATACAAAAAATGCTTAAAAAAAGACACAAACAAGATTTATGTTTGGTGATACAACCCACTTGCCGATATGCTGAGTGCCGTCCCCCCAAATGAGGCAAAAAAATCGAGTAGATAAACAGACAGTGCCAACCTCAACCGACACAACTCAAATATTGGGGGTGGGGGGGGGGGGGGGGGGGGTGTATGGGGGGGGGGGGTGCGCCTAGCTCCCCCCTTTGACTAATCCACTGGAACAGGGTATGTTTTCATCGCCTTATGGTATTGTGTTCATTTTAAAGCAAGAGCAATTACACACTGAACGACCACGATACTAAACTAATTTGTTTCTGTTCTTGTGCTATCTTCAGAAGATAGCATAATTGATATACTCAACTAAATCCTGTCCAATAAATATACTAAAGTATAAATATATGACATCAAATGTTCTTGGGTGCTATTCAGATGATATAATTTAATAACTCAGCTAGAAGCGTACAACATCAAACGTTTTGATCTATACTAATCACAATCTTGCATTGTTGCCATCTTCAGAAGATAGCATTGACACACGGACACAGAATGGTACAAAACCAATAATTTAACCTAACCTATCCTTATCATGCTTCTGTTCTTTAAAACAGAAGTTAAGAAGGATTGTTTTATGCTAATAGAAGATGAGAATCATCTTAACTTAAGAATAATTCATGATTTAGGACACTAATCTAGTGCAGATTTTCTCATTTTTTCTTTTAAAGCAGTATTTTTTTCACTTTTTTGGCCATTTTTGGTTAAAATTACAAAAATACAGCTTTCGAAGAAAAAATGAGAAAATCGGAACTAGATGAGTGTCTTAATAGTATAATCAAGCAATTTTGGGCATTTTTTACTCAAAATTTAATTTTGTTAGCTTGTCCCAAATAAATTTGATTTTTTTTGTGGTGATTTTCTGAACAACAACAAAAATCGACATTTGTTTGTCAAAATTGATGCCAAAAATGGACTCTCTGACTCAAATCCCTTCCAAAAATGTATACTTTCATATGCATTTGATTAATAATTTAATAATTACAGCATTCACAAAATTCAAAAAGTGACTTCCTTGAGTCCCCCCCCCCCCCCCCCTTAGAAGATCTTAAAGTTTTATGAAATAGGGCCTAGATGATGCAAATACTATAACTAGTTATTCTATCCTAATCATGTTTCTAATGCTATAAAAATAACATTATTTAAACACTGTTCTCCTCAAGTCCCAACTGATCCAATTTGAAATCAAGTAAATCATTTAAACTGTAATTATCTGATGCTATCTTCAGAAGATAGCACCCACACACCGAATTTGAATGATATAACAATAAATGTATTATGAAATATATTCAACTATATTCAACTATACTCAATCAGTGTCTTCTATTGAGCCCATTTACTTTATATTCCCTCATTGTTTAAATGGCATAATGGGTTTATCATTTTCAGCTGGGTGTACTATTGTGTTAAGTTAGTGGTCTTTAGTTTATTTTTTGTTTTGCTTCAAAGATCAAAGACTCATCTCCCAGATCTTATCTCCTGATCATATCTACTGATTATAATTGGTGATTTAATGGCACATAACGGATCAACATGGCAACAGGGTTTTATTGTATGTGATCACTGGCATGAACTGAAACTAAGTGAAGTCAGTGACCATATCAGAAACATCTTTGAGACAGTAAGCCTTAACTTGGGGGTAAGCTTTAGGCTTATACAAACAAATTATGCACTTTTGTGAATAACATGAAAACTAACACACAAAGTCCTGATTAAAATCAAGAACAATTTCAAAGTTTAGTGAGAGCTCCATAAAACACAACAAATAATTTAAAACCGGAAGTTTAGCCTCAAAATCCTCATTTCACAGACTGACCAAGGGACACCCAAACATGCCACAGTCTTTTCCTGTAAAAATTGAAACATTGAGTTTTTAATTTTGAAAATTTACTTTCAGGAGAAAGCTTAACCTAAAAATGTAGACGGAAACATGTAATTTCTATGCAGTCAATACCAGTTGTGAACAAGATGGTGTGTTATTGCAATCAATAGAGGGTGCTATACATGTATGACCAACATCAGATACTAGTGGGACATGATTGGCCCGAATCCGCATTTTGTAATTAATTGGCTTAAAAAGTAACCATGGATATCTATTTAAAACCCAAAATATCATGTGTAATGCATCTTGAATCTGCATTTTACATTCTAAAACTGTTGGAGTTGGAAAATCAGTAATATCTCCTTCTTCCCCTTTTTTAATGAAATTGTTTTATTTTACATTTTAAATTGACCATCAAGAGTAGTGCTCACAGATTCATGTCCTATCTCTTCCAGTTGTTTCAAGTGAACTTCGACAATTTGGAATATCTTATGAATGAAATATTCATAGAACCCTGTTTGAAACTCTTGTAGTCATGTAATTCTATAGTTTACTTTTTCTGGTACAACCATTATTCACAAATCTCTCTCAGTCGTTTCAAGTGAACTTTAACAGCGACAGCGAGTATTAATTTGGAATATTTTATTATATGAAATATTTATAAAACCCTGTTTGATACTCTTAAAGTCTTGTAATAATTTACTTTTTTCTGGTTCAATCAATATTCACAAAAGCTGAACAAGATACCACACCATGCAAATTATAGCAAGATCTTATCACTCTTTTAATGAAACAAAGACCTCAACAAAATACTTCTACCCGGTAATACAGTAGATGTGATCATTTTGTGCTACAGTAATCTTTGTGTTTTCCCTGACCACAGCAGTTGTACACGCACCAAAGTATTGGTGCATGGCCCATCCTAACCAGAAGCGTAGCCAAGAAGGGTGCAAGGGCAGAGTGTAAGGAAAATTGGGAAGGCAGCGGAAAATCGGGAAGGTAGAAGAGGAGACAAAAAGGGAAGGAAAGGGAAAAGGGAAAGGAAAGGGACAGAAAGAAGAAAGGAAGACAGGCAAATTAGTTGGAAAATTGCAGTTTTTTCACGCCGGTATGGGGATGCAACGACTCTCACCCCCCCCCCCCCCCCTCCCCCTTGTCATTTTCTTACTCAACGGCAAAAAAAAAAAAAGTTACATGAAAAACCTGGCTACGCCACCGAGTCGGAACGGGTGTTCACCAGGGAAAAATACCCTTTGCCCCCCCCCTGACAAGTGACCCTGGCTACGCCACTAATCCTTACCCAACCTTTGTTAGGTTTCTGGGAACAATCCTGCAACTTCTTGTTGGTCACTACAAAATCTATGTACGTGGGAAACTAATATACACTCCTTTTTCATCTCACCCTAATCGGGATGATTTTTAAAAAAAGGTATATATAATCAACTCATTCAATATTATTGAATAAAACTTGATTATTATAAAATGTGGTTCACTTATCAACGCTTGGTTGGTGAATAATACTTTGATGTGTGAAATACAATTGAATGGGAAACAATAACATTATTGTCCCTACAATGTACAGAATGATGTATGTTAGCAAGGTAGTCATTTGACAGTTGATTATTGTATTCATACTATTAGTTCCGTGTACAATCACCACCTGCCTGCTGGGTACTTGGTAGAAGAAGTAAGTTCCATTGTCTTTGGAGTTCTTGACACATTTTGAATAAGAATCACTGAAGCAAAAAACAAAAGCCTCAACTACCCACGCTTCGTCGTGTTAAATAGTTATTAATTCAAATAGCTTCCTTTTTCATTATTTATGGATCATAACTAAGTTGTGTAAAACAGACCACTTCTGTATGAGACTAAAATCCTGGGGGGGGGGGGGGGTTTGAGCCTGAGAACTCTTAACCTTTCTCAGCTAGACCTTATGACCTTTTATTCCTGCTTTCAGTTGGTTTTTATGATCAAAAACTCATGATAAAGTGTAAAGCTTTAATTTACAAAACATAATGACATGAATGAAATTCTTACTTAAAGGCATATTATGTGATCTTTTCCAGAGAGCGCCCTCTATTCATTATTTTTTTTAGAAAGTAGATTTTCTTGCAGATTTACATTTCTGATCATAAATCATACATACATTCCAAGTTACAGAGCGATACGATTCCTAATTACCTCAAAATCATGGTTTTAGAGTGAATTTAGAGTGAAAATAATAATCTGTCGGATTATCCGACAGATTATTTTCACTCTAAAATCATGATTTTGAAGTAATTAAGAATCGTATCGCCCTGTAACTTGGAATGTATGTACGATTTATGATCAGAAATGTAAATCTGCATGAAAATCTTCTTTCAATTTTTTTTTCGATGTTGAGGGCGTTCCCTGGAAAGATCACATACTATACCTTTAAGGCTGTTCTACGGGCCCAACTGACCCATTAATTTAAAAATCTGTGAAAAAAAATCACATGCAAAAGAATATCGACCATAAAATTTGTTTGGCTTGTCAAAATAGAGCAATATTTTTACAGATTTGTTTGATTTTTACGGTCATTTACGAGGGAAAAAAAAGTGTTTTAAAAAACAAAACCTGACTGACTGACCCATCCTGAGATGTCCGTTTGCCTGAACAGGGTTTCTTTTTTTCTTCACCTTAGCCCCTATTTTTCCAGTTCTGAAACAATAATTTAAGGATGGGATGGATAGCAGCCTGTCTGCTATGCTATTCCAATGATTGTATGTTATATTCAGGTTCCCCTATACTTGTGCCAACATGGAACAATCCCTCCCTGTATGCCATTTCCAATATCTTATTTTTTTGGTGAGTTTCAATAAGTTCAAATAATACAATATGTCATTTTCAGATGTCTCTGTTCTGTTTCCTAACACAGTATCATCATTGACTTTGTATCCCATAAAGTGGACCAAATCGTTGGGTTAAAATGTCTTTAGCAGTATCTGTCTTGTTTTATTCCGGTTTGTGCAGGGTTTTCATTTTTTATTTCACAGGTACAATGGTACATACAGATTCAATGGACGTTGGATTGTTATTCGGTGCTTTTAAAACCACATGTGATGCAGCACATTAATAGGGGGACTTTGCGGTTGTGTCTCTTTCAAGATATAGATGAAAATGGACAGAAAAAAAAAAAAAAAAATAAGAATTTAAGAGTCATGGGGGGGGGGGGGGGGGGGGGGGGGGCTGATCCCCGCAAGATATATGCTACTGCTTAATGTACTGAGTGATATTACTTATTAGCTAAGTCATGTTCAGGTCACTGTACTATATATAAAATAATATTCATTTTGACCATCACTGTCTGTAGCCAGTTTAGCACTGGACTCAAGTTAAGTCAAGTCTTTTGGCAAGGTGACTCAAGTCAAGTCAAACATTTTAAAAGGTTTTGAAGCAGAGTCACAAGTCAAGTCATTTCAAATATTATGAAGCTGGTGCCGCCACTGTCAGTGTCGAGTTGTCACAACACTGTTATAGTCCCCCTAAATGAATTTTATATTCCTCCTACACGGGACTTTTCAAACTGTCATACATGTATATACCAACTCCTAATTTACACTGGTGAATGATAACCTTCAAATGTTGACTATCATTCACCAAGGAAACATGTACCACTCATGAATAATTAGTCATTAACATGTCTATGCATGAATATCAATCAATGTTATACCAAACATGGTTAAAACTGTTCTTCAACACTCACATAATTCCTCAACATTTTCAGACTAACCATGGTCCATCATCAACAAGTGGAAGCTGGTTTGCAATTAGATGACTATAAATTAATTTCACTAACAAATTTAGGAATATGGGAGTGATAAAAGAGTATTAAACAATTTGTGTATTCTATCAACATGTCCAAGAAAATTCATTTTTACAGGTTCATAAAGACATGGAAAGTGGGTTTTTTTCCTACAATGTAATAGACCAAAGCTTTGGCCAAAAAGCCTTAAATTAAGTCAATGATGATAAAAATTCCTTTTAAAGGGAAAACCCAGTTTCAGGTAAAATTTCTTGCAATGTGGTGAAGTCCACTTTGGGGATATGGTGAGAGTCTCAGCCGTAGCTCGTCGGGTTCCGCTATGAAAGTCTAATGTACTATAATAGTGCTACGTTTATATAGTATTTTTCAGGTATATAAGGTTCATTAACCCTAATTTTCGAGGCATATTTCCAAAGATTTATTTTGTGGCCAAATAGCATGGGGAAAAGTGCCCCGACTCGACAAAAGCACACTGCATGACATTTTATAGAACTTATTAAAAACGGTATAATTTTTTACAGTGGACACTCTGGTTCAGGCTACAGCTTTAGACTACCGGTATACGTTGATATATTTTGGATATTACATTGTAAATCTTTCCAATTTCTCTTACTGGTCATATCATTCTTTACAAATAAATTTATGCATTATGGAACTAATTTTGTCGGATTAGTGAACCAGAAAGATGTTACCTATACAATGTCGACGTTTAGGACAATTTAAGTAAGACAGTAAGACTAGCGGGACGCCCGTCCTTTGGACGGGCTCTCCCGCTAGGGAGTAGGGCCTACCAGATAGAACACCTACAAATGAAACAACACATAAGTGTTGGAAAATTTATAACGATAAAAAATAGGAATAGAACAATATTTAAAACATTTTTGTTTTTTATTCAAAAGTTTTCAATTTCAATTAAAAGACCCCCGCCCGTCCACGCCCTTGGCATATTTTAACTCCAAGGCCTAAACCTCTCTCCCGTACCCCAACTCGCCCCCGCCCCGTGACATATCCGTTACGCAATTAAGCATCACATTTCTTCATTAACCCCCTGCCTCTCAAACCACATTACATCATTACACACAACCCCCATTCGTTACCGCCCCCGCCCCGCCCCGTGGCATATCTCAACCCCAAAGGCCTAAAGTTCCCCGCCCTGCAGCTTATCTCAACGCCAAGGCCTCACCTTAACCATCTCCCGCAGCGCGGCGTAACTGGGCGAAAAAGACGATCACTATCAGTATTTGAAGGGAGAAAACATATCATTGGTTACAACATTACCGGTATGTCCAAAATATATTACGCCACATTTGCTTCTCTTGCTTTTCTAATGTTTGTATTTGTGCTGGTATTTGACACATGACCACCAACTTTTTACATTTTTCCAGGACTAATTAATATTTTACATCCTAAAAACACTATCTTCGCTTCTTATATCAACAAATACTAAGCAATGCAACATAAGCCAATAAACTTAAGCCAATAAACTTCCAGTATTTATGTTGTGGGATGCGACTTAAAGGACAATTATAACATGAAATGTACAGGTATGATATAAACCTTAAAATGATGACATGAATCATTCATGAAGGAAGCTGTTTGACACTACGCATTCACCAATATTAGTCATTCCACTGTTAACACCAACTAATGTATCAATGTTGATATCAAACATGTTGGAATATGATGACATGACATGAATTTAGTGTGGATGAGTTACCCATGGGGGTAGGTATACATTCATCATTAATTTGTTGATAGTGGTGTGATAGAAAGTTGTCAGCTAGCTAATCTGCTCCTCTACCTCACAGCGCAGTGACATCATTTATTATTTCAGTGATTGCAGTATGTAGTGATTTCACAAACAGCATAGTGTAAATCTATGCAATTATTGGCATCCTATGCCATTTGGTAAAGAGAAAGGCCTTCATTGGAGGACGGGTACCGGCATCCTAAGATTTCAAATCGAAGTTTGTGTGCGAAATATCTCGAAAATTTACCATTTTTCTAACAAAGATTTTCCTCAAAAACAAAAAACAAACAAAATAAAACGAAAAACTACAACTGAAAACTGGGGTTTTGTGTTTCTTATTTGATGTTTTCCTTCATAGTTTCTCCAAGCCGATGAAGCCAGACATTAAAGACACACTCGATCATTTGGTATAGGGAAGCATTTTCCTACAAAATAGGGGTTTGTGCTATTTGTAATGCTTTTCTACACTTTGTAAAATTAAACTATTTTGTGTATTTACAACTTTTTATTTTATTTTTTATTTTTTATTTTATTATCCTCTCTTCACATACGTAATTTTCAATATTTTCAAAATATTTTCATATAATATTCATATTACATAATTTTCACATATTACATGTTTTCAATATTTTCACATATTACATGTTTTCAATATTTTCACATATTACATATTATTACATGTATTCATAATTTTCATATTTGATTTTTATATAAATATCAAATATACAAAAAACTACACCATACAACTCTTTCACTATACATTCTATTTTTGAAGGAAAATCTAGAAGAAAAAAGTGTTTGCTTCAAAATCCCGGAATGTATCTTTAATTGCAAAGAAATGAGGTAGATTCTAATGATTGTGCAATACCCATAGCCTTTTACATTGTTTCTATGCTATTTCAACAGGTAGACCAATTAATATCCAACAAAATTGGGCAAATGTGACCAGTCATGTCAAAAAGGACAAGTTGTCGGCAAACACAGGTTTAAGATAGAGGCCGATATATTTGGTGAAATATAATGAAATAATAGAAAAAAATATGCTTCTTCAAATCCTATCATGTGATTACCAAGTCCGATTACCTTCAACATGGTATCATTTCAAAGCTTGAAACGCGCTCTTTCAAGTCATATCAATATTAACTCAGATTTGACTTGGGCCCCCAACATGTCCATTTTTATGTGACAGATCACAAATGTACTTCATGCTGGCTTGCAGGGATAAGGACAATCAAGCTTTGAATGAGTCCTTGAATTCTGAAAGTTCCTGGAAATTCCAGCACATTTTAAGGGGGGGGGGGGGGGGGGGCGGGGGGGAATAAGGGGAAAAAGGGTATTCCTAGTTTCAAGACATCTTGTATCTATTGCTGCGTTCTCAAACAAAAACACATGTGTAATTGCCATCAAGAAACAATCTTGCTTGACTTTTTTAGTAAAAAGAACAGATTGGTATTTCTTAGTGCAATGAATATCAGTACCCTACTATTGCATGTTCGTTGAGGCTGAAATTCATTACCAAATAATGGATTATTTTTGTCTGTTACTTTGTGCTTTGAATTTCAAGTTTGAATTGAACTTACCTGTAGATAAGTATAGCTCCTTAGAGAGCAAGTTCAGGAAACAGAGCCAGATCCCATGTCAAAGCCAATACCCTTTAGAAGCAGTACCCTTTAGAAGCAAAAAAGAATCAATACATTGAGTGGTGAAGTGAGGTGGCAGTGAGGAATTGATGACAATTAAAAAACAAATAACTGCGAGTTACAATTAACTAGACGAAACTGGAAGTATCAGGGCAGCGGCGGATCAAATCCATAGGAAAGAAAACAGCTCGTTCACCTTGCCTGAATAGTAATGATAATCGTAATATAAATTGTCATTATTAATTTGATAAAAATCAGCTGAAAAAAATCACCACTTTCCTTACAAATTAGACCAGAAATGGCATCAGAATGTATCTATTATAGTAACATAACCATGATAACCAGGGTCTTCAATTTTTTTAAATTGTTAAAAAACATCTTTCTTGGGGGGGGGGGGGGGGGGGGGCATAAGGGGGGGGGGGGGCAGGCCTGTGATCAGGGGGGGGGGCATACTTAACTATATTTTGGTAATAATAATAAACAAGTAGAGCATTTTGTGTACCTTGGTGGTAAAATCTCAAAAAGGGGA